>VWZT01004727.1:15227-66069 GCA_013397055.1 Pachycephala philippinensis
AGAACCTGGGTTACCCCACCCCAGGATGTAACAAATGGACTGGAAAAGGCTCTGCTTGAGCAGGGAATCAGACCAGATGGCCTTCAAAACTCCCTTCCAAGAACTACTCTCCGATTCTGCAACTCCAGGAACCAAGCTCAGGTATAGTATAGTACTATAATAGAATTAACAAAACGTACTATATAGTATGTATATAGTACTATACTATATAGTATTAACACAACAAATCATTATACAAAAAAAAGTTTCATTTTGAGCCAAAAAAAACGAAACACCTACATCTCCATTACCACAGAGACCATATTATCCATATGTATTTACTTTTCATTCTCTAAACCAGCCACAAACTCAAAACCTGTCACTTGAACACCAGTTCGAGGCACATTTCTGTTCTCAACAGTTTGGGACTGAAGCTTATTCATGGTGTGAATTAATGGCCAGTCTGTACCATTTGCTGTGAAATACATTACAGTGAATGCTGCTTCCTATTAAGAATGGTTAAATAAAATCAAACTGCCAACAAATTATTTATGTGCCTAGAAGTGATTGAGATAAAGAGAACCATACATTTGTCTTCTGGTAATGCACAGAAAGGACATGAGCTCAGAACTTTTAATAGTATATATTCTTAAAAGAGAGCCCAAAAGGCTAAGTCTTACTCTCCAGAGTGCTATGCACATTCTTGAAATATTCTGATTATAAATTACAAAGAGTGTTACAGCAACTTCATAAAATACCTGAAAACACTCTTCAATTTTTTCAAATATGATGATTAATAGAAACTTTCAAAGGCATAAGATCGGGAAATGCATGCTCACCTTCCTCACCACTCCTAAAATGTAGATCTTTTTGTCAACTGCAAGAAAACATAGAACAATATCTATCAACATTAGGCATCTAAGGAAATAGAGAAAAACATGGACGAGGAACTATGTCAGGGATGAGTAGGACAAGACAGTTCAGCATTCTACTTTAACACCAACAAACATAATTACCTACCTTACCCATACTTACTCCTTACTTTTTAATATGCTGAGAAAACAGCAGGATGGTAAGAAATTATATTATTACAATATACTGCTACTGCCTACAGTGTTCAGGGTACTTCTATAATTTTTATGGTAACTTGTTTGAATTTGTTTATTTGCTTTATTTTCTTCTTTTTAAGGAGGATCAACTGAATTAAGACAGGAACTCTTGTGCCTAAAAGTCGTCCCAAAATTCATGGGAAAATTTTTTCAAGATAGTTGTTAGTATTCTAATGTGAATCTGCCAAATCTAATACATTTTTCTTACTTCTCCTGTAGATCATTTTAGTGTGACATATAAACAGTTAATAGCTTCATTAAAGTATTGGATTTCCATTGTCATAATCTGTCTGTCCTCTTTTTCAGGGCAGCATAACTTCAGCAATCCTTGCCTTTCTGGTCTATCTAGGGGTAAGTATTGAATTTTAGTATTGAATCTAAGTACAATAAAAGAAAGTTATACTAATTTGTACACTGTTTCTTTCATGTAGCAGAGCAATTACATGAAATTATTAGTTTAAAATAATAACAGGCTACCTTGAGGAATTCATGTAGAACAAGCGAAAAGGCAGACATGAGTAGAGAGAGTACTTTGCTTTTTTTTGAAACTGAATTTCTGGGACTCAATTTGAAAATCTAATTAATCTTCTAGGCTTTTTGTTGTTGCTCTTTGATTGGATTTGCTGCACATTCTCAGCTAATGTATAACAAAATGTCAGCAGATGAGTGCTTGTATAATTGAAATTGCATTCATTTTATGATCCTTCTCGTGATTACGTGCCAAATATGTTTGATGTAATATTTGATTCTATTTGTTTTTCTAAAAATGAAATTAGTGCCTATAGGTATAAATTCACTACCGATTCATTATGAAACTCTTGTAAAAAAGGCTAAGAAGAATTTAACAAGAAGTTGAGTGGAACCTCTATGTCTTGATTTTTATGGTAACATTGTTATGAATGGATGATGTAGGTTTAAATCAGTCCCTGCCTTTTGTCCAGGCCTCTGGCAGCAGGCAATCGCATTACTGAGGTGGCTAGCACCCCAAAATCCACTCTTATACAAAAGTTCTTTAACAATAGCTTATTCGGTCCATAATAAAAGGAATTATTTATTTATAGACACAAAACTAACAGACATAAGACTTTAAACAGACTATTACTACACAGGGATAAGACAAAAGGGGATGCTAGTACTGCACATGGAGTTAAAGGTGCCATTAAATTTACAGCTAGCTAAGGGATAGTATAACTTAGGATCCAATGCTTCTTACCATCCAATTCTTGATGGAGTACACATTGAAGTGCTTTCTCTCAATTCCCAGGAAATTAACCTCAAAGTTGCACCCAGCTTTGGCGAGAAATGTCCTCACATGTTCCCAAGGAGTGTGTAAGAGATTTCTGCTCCGTGATAATTTGTGTGGCCTTTTATAGACATAAGAACCATGTCTTTCGGTTACCGATGTTTATTTTCTTTTATCTCTTTCCACATCTGCTCTCATACCAAGATGTGTACTGGGGCTTGTGCTCAGATTTTCAGGAGCCTGGAGGTGTCTCCCACTGGGCTCTCTGACTCCTTGCTGGGCTGTTAATCTGGCCTGAGTTATCTCTTCCAAATGCCTCAGCCATGAGAGAGAGGGGATGTCCTGCCACAAACATTGATGGTTCCTGCTCAATTCATATATCTGAGTCTGGGTTTTGGGTGTCTTCTTAGTTACAAAGTATTCATGTTAGTATTCATAGCATATATCCTGGGTTCCTATCCAGGAATAAACCAGTGAATAAACCTATCTAGTAGTTAAGCCTTTAGGTCCTAATTCCTCATTGGACCAAGCCAACTACTCCTTGTGAAGAGGACCTGGTTTTTGCTTCAACTATTCTCTTGTTCAGCCTAATTAAAGTATTTTTTAGAGTTACTATGAAAATTCGTTACAAATTATATATTTCTGCATGTTTAATTATGGTTTGAAATTGGTGGTGCAGTTTGAACAGAACAGAATTCAAGGGAAGTTATTCTCCACACTCTGTGCAGCCCTGATGAGGCTGCACTGCAGGTGCTGCAGTTGGGCACATCTTCTTCAAAAAGATCCACTGAGGGGCTACAGGATGATCAGGGGTCTAGAACACACCAGCCTTGAGAAAAATGAAGGGATCTAGACTTGTTTACTCTGAGAAACAGCCTTAAATTCCTTTGAAGGGAAATTTCAAAGATGATGGAGCCAAGCTCTTAGCAACAAACTCAGATGTAGTATAAGAAGTGGCTTGGAAACTCAAATACAGAAAAAATCTTGTCACCAGAAGGGCAGTGCAGTCCTGAATAGGTTTCCCACAGAAGTCCCACATGGCTCTTCCACCCCTGGAGGTTTTCAGTACCTGGCAGGTAAAATGCAAACATGACCCATCTAGTGCAGGTCACAGTCCCACTTTGCGAGTGGAGTTGAGCTACATTCACACAGAGATGGCCAATGTTCTAAACAACATTTTATAGTGCTATGGTTCACTGATAAATAATATTGACTAGTGTTGGTGACTAAAATAAATTTTGAACAGGTGTCAAAAAGATTTTCACTTCCCTAATTAGTATAATAAAGAGTGTGCAACTTTTAGTTGCAGTTGGTTTGTTTGTATGTTTTGGGATGTTGTTAAATTGAAACCAATTTAAAACAATTGTGCGTAACTGTGAACTAATATTAAAATAAAAATCTCCCAAATCATGCAAAAAACATGCATGCAGTAGCTTTTTAGAAATAAGCTTATTGAAAATTAAAGATCCTAATGTTCTTTCCAGGACCAGCATGTTATATTCTACTGTTCAGTGACTTGTAACAATATTTTTAAGTACTGGAAGGGCCAGAAGAGAGCAAAAGGATGACTCTTCCCTTGGATGTATCTGCTTGTACATACTGCATTGGCAGATGCAAAATCAAGGAAGACTAATTAGTCCTTGGTGTTCTCAGAAGTGGTGAGTGACTAATGCACAGCTGAACTTTGGAAAACAGGATATCTGTCTTCTTGTCACACGGGATTTCCATGAGGTCTGTCTGCAAGTAAGTGAAATAATCTGAATGTTAATTCTTACCGCAGAGATCTGCTACATTTAACTTAGCACTGCATGAGTGCAAGTATTAAATAGGCATTGGACAGATGCTCTAGGTTAAGACGTAATTCTCATTCTTTTCAGTTTTAATTGTATATCTAACTTACATTTTCTGACCTTGGGGAAATCATCTAACCTTAAACCTTGCAAAACAATAAGTACTTTGAAATCTTTTGCGCAGGAACTCCTTTAATTTTCCATTGACTTTTTTCTTCAAAATAAACTGTAAATACTATCTTCACAACTGCTGAACATTGCCCCAAATTGGCTGTTTTTATTTAAAATGCACTTGAGGAGTTGGTTCCATCTTTATGACTCAACATTCCCTTTAAAATTAATACTTGTTTTAATTGTAGTTCCAGACTAGCACACACAGTTTGTGATTTCTGGAACCCTTAACTCCTCATATAAAATTACTTCCTTACTTCTATTTCTTCAGAGAAACCTCCAAGCTAGTTTGAAATCTCTATATCTGGCATGCACAAAAGATTTTAAAAACCTGTCTTATAAAAAATAAAAAGCACTTTTTTCTGGTCCAATTTTTGTGAAATGAACACAATGAAATATGCAACAATATTGAATGTCTTTCACAGAATAAAACATCACAGAGAACAGAAGAAAAAATCCTCTCACTAATAAGTAGGGAAATTTCTTTCTTATATACTTGCACTGATTGCTGTGGTGATGGTCTAAATCAATGACATTTTCAATCATCAGGAATCTCAGGCAAACTGAATAAACTAAATAAGTATGGAAACAAGATATCTAAGGCCAACTTTTCATGAAAAGGAGAACTTAGATGAAACTATCTAGCATCCTGTCCAGTCACATCTTGAAAACCTCCAGTGATGGGGACTTTATTACATCTTTAGAGAGTTTGTTCCAGTGATTGACTCTTCTTACTGCAAAAAAATCTTATATCAAGATGAAAGCTCTCATGGTGCAATCTGGACTGCTTGTCCCTTATTTTCTCTCATGTGATTCCTTGTGAAGAGAGAATCTTCATCCTCTTTGAAACCACTCTTGAAGTACTGGAATTCTGTGATTAAATACTTCATGTCTTAAGTCTTTACACATAGGTAAGTTCTCCAGCTCTTTGACCATCTTCATGGCTCTCCTTTGGATCCACTCCAGCCTGTCCTTGTCTGCTTTGAGTTGTGGGGACAGGAAGCGGACACAGTGCTCCACATGTGACCTGACAAGTGCTGAGTAGAGTGAAATGATCCCATCTCTATCTCAGCTGGCAATGCCCCTGCAAATGCAGCCCAGGACATGTTTCACCTGCAGTGGTGTACTGCTGACTCATCTGCAGCTTTTTGTCCACCGGGATCCCCAGGTAGCCTTTTTCTCAGTTGTTAAACTTTGTTCTGTTCTTGCTAGCTCACTCTTCCAACCTGCCGGGTTCTCCCAGTAAGATATCTCTCGCTTCTGAAATGTCCACCTCCTCCCTCAGTTCAATGTCACCAGCCAACTGGGTGAGAATATTTTCAGTCCCATCATGCCAATGATTTATGAAGATGTTAAATGTCATGGAGCCCAGTATTGATCCCTGAAGGATCACATTTGTCACAAGTTGCCAGCCTGAGCAAACCCACTGATCATGACTCTCTAAGTATGACGTTACCCAGCTTCCTGCTCAGCTCCCAGACTACCAATCCAGTCCTTGTCTTGTGAGTTGGGCTAAAAGATGGCTGGGAAACAGTACCAAATGCTTTGCAAAAGTAGCTCAAACTTCTATAAAACTAGCACTTCTGCTATAGTCTGCTGATTTATGAGATAGCATTAAATTTGCACTTCTTAAGTAACTATACTTATTTTATTTCCTGACATTATAAATTATGCTTCTGCTCCCATACTCAGTTATTAAATAGCTATAGCAGCTAAATCTGATTCAGGCTAAAATTAAGTAAACTGATGAGTGTTTTCTGAAGATCTTTTGATCTGTCCATCAAAGAGATGCTCATCTGTCATCATGATTTAAGCAAATAACTATTTTAGTTCTTTAGGCCTTCAAATTACTGATGATTAAAGTGGCCAAAGTGAGGAGAAGATGTTAGAAGGTATTCTAAGGAGATAAAAATCCTGCAGCCTTTGTCTCAACAAGAAGGTGTGCGTTTTCATTCATGAGCTGACTGAAGCAATTAGGAAGGAATACACTGCTCACTGAAGCATGCTGCTCTGAGTTAATGGCCTACAGAAGGAGAAGCAGCAATCTAGGAGGCAATGAATTTCTGCTGCAGAGCTGTGGGGAGGGCTGCCTGTGCACAGATGGGTGGGTGACACTAAATCATTAATAAGCCGTGATGAGGAGGCACAGGAATGTTGACTGTTGGTGCATCCCTCAAAAGAAACCTAGCACTGAAACATAAGTGCCTTCAGTTTCCCAAAAAAACCACTCCCAGAATACCCCCAGCTCACTATTGAAATGTCCTGAATCATTTACCTTTTTATGAATGGTGGATTGATTTTACATTTCATGCGAAAAACCCCATCTTTCCAAACAGTTTTATGATAACCTTAGTATTATAGAATAGTTGGAGTTGGAGGGGACATTTAAATGACACCTGGGACAACCTATTCAAATGTTTGACCACCTTCACTGTGAAAAATTCTTCCTTATAGCTAGTGTGGATCTACCATTTTTTAGTTTAAACCCATTGCCTCTTGTTCTATAACTACAAATATTTGTCCTCATCTTTCATATAAGTCCCCTTTAAGTATAGAAAGGCTGCAATAAAGTCCCCCTGGACTCCTCTCTTCTCCAGGCTAAACAATCCCAATTTTCTCAATTTTTTTCATAGGAGTAACTGTCCTCATAGGAGATAGTGTCTTCCACTGTAATAACTTCTCTTATTAAAGTCATAAAGGCAGTATGGAGGGGACAAAAATACAGTTCTCTGCTGTTTGAGTACAGTAATTTTTTTAATGACCCCTTTTGCTAAGATGTTATTAGGATGGAAGAATAGGGATTCATTCTCCCCAATTTCAAGAATCCATCCACATTTTCAAGTAGAAGCCCAACATGTGATTTTATAATAAAAAGGAAACCCTCTAATTCATCACTTAGTTTGTGTTCAGGATTGGCTTCAGAAGCATGAAAGATACAAAGGTTATGACTGTGGGGAAAATTTCACATTATTTTATCCCCCTCATATAAACACTAATATTTTTTTCTGTCACTCAGCTAGAAATGATGCTTTTTTAAAGTAGTGTGTGGGAATCTTGCTTTTAGTAGGATTCTCTGTAGTATAAAGACAAAGGTAAGAAAGGGCAGATGTTTCTCTTCATTACAACATGTTTAAAAAGATATTTCCTTTGATCTGGCAGTCCTCAATCCTCCCCCTGGGAGCAAGATGGCTGGGAGGTACTTCCTCTTGCTCTGCAAACCTGAGTCCTCTATTTTATATAACATTACCAGAAAAATAACAGCTAAGATCTCCATTTACTTTCGACAGAGAAAAGACTTTTAGCCGGGGTTTAAGAGGAGGGACCAGTTATGTGATCAGAGTTGATTCTGGTAACCTCCCTACTGAAGAAAAGAGCTCAAGAATTAGAATACTCTAAAGGGGTTTCACTCTGGCCATTTGCTTAACACACCTGGAATATTTAAATATTTCCTAGACTGAAGACAGATTGACAATCCAGCCTTATGTTTAAGACACTCTCAGCTAGTCTGAATGTTTAATCACAGACGCAAAGCTAATAGGCAGAGTCTAGATGAGAACCTAACGTGGAACCAAATATGCCCTTTAAAATAAGCTGAGAGTCTATATCATTCTACATTAACACTTCCTTTGCAAGGTCAGGAGTGTTTTTTGGTTTTTTTTCCTGTGTAAGGTAATAAGAATTACTAAAGTTTACTTGACTGAGACTGTTTTATTTTTCTCTGATTCGGATCAAATCTACTCGTGGCTTCTCTGAGCAATGATTACTTTTAGAATGTTTGGACCATAGTTATCTGAACCCTGAAAAATATTCCTAGAATACCCTATGCTCATTTATATAGGTAAGAAATTAAATTTCATAGCCTCTGAATCTGAGGAATAATGTAAACTGAGTTTTGAACTATAGATTAAATAAAGATAACAGCAGCACCATCTTTAACAGAAAGTGTTGTTTGCTTGCGGAGGGTATTTTTATATCTAGATGTTCTTCCTCTGCAAACTTTACTTCCTGAAACTTCTGAATAGTTTTTAACTCAGCTGAAAGTTTGGATTCTACATTCTTGACCAGAAAAATTCTTCCACTTCTCGTGAACCTGTAGCTGGAAGAGAAGCTCTGCATAGAGGAATCAGTGTTATCTAGCAAATATGTTATTCAGTGAAATGGTTAGTATTCACTCATTGTTTTGTCTTTTTGAGGATCTTCATGTGTTAATAAAACAATCTTCTGAAATTTCCTAGGAAGACAATAAACAGTTTTATGCCACTTGATAGACTGAAAGATTAAAATTTTTCTTGAACCTGAATTGTTTTGGAATTTCCCATTATAAACATTTGTTGGTTTTGTTCTAATATTTTTAAAAGTTTACTACAGAAATACTGAAAAAGTACACCTCAGTATGATATTACCTGATTGTAGAAAAACGTATCTTGAACGCTTCCTGTATTTAAGAGGTGGAAAAAAAAAATGATTGCGCAGAACTAATTGAGCCCAGAGAAGAGCAGAGAATCTGTGAGAGCAGCAGCCCTGCAGACACCAAGGTCAGTGGAGAAGGGGGAAGAGGAGGTGCCAGGGCAGAGATTCCCTGGCAGCCCGTGGTGCAGCCCGTGGAGAGGCAGCTGTGCCCCTGCAGCACACAAAGGTCCATAGGGTGCAGAGATCCACCTGCAGCCTCCGGAGGTGACCCACATTGGAGCAGGTGGATGCTTGAAGGAGGTTGAACCAGATGATCCACTGTGATCCCTCCCAACCTGACCCATTCTGTGATTCTGTGATTTATTGAGAGTACATTAAATGTAGGAATAAAAGGCAGAGCAAACACAAATGTGAATTAACACCCATGGAAGCAGGAGGTTAAAAGGTACATGGCTGTGGCTTTGCTGGGAGCAATTTACCTTCACAGTGCTAGTCTGGGACTGACATAAGGCAATTATGGGTACAATTCCTAACCAAGTCAGGTTTTGCAACTCATAAAGTTACTTACACGCTGGTTACTTATATGTTACTCCTCTTTGTTATCTTCTAGTGTTCTTATTTTGGTCATGATTAAAACAGATGCTTTTATGGCTATTTGAGATGACTGCTATTTGCTAAGATTAATTAGAATACATTACAGTGAAAGTTTATACTATTGGAAGGCAGAATGCCACAACCAAAAAATAGATGTAGCTAAAAAGCCTTGAGGCTCAGCTTTTACGCTGAAGTAAAGATAAGGTATAAGTATCCAGCTTTGTAATAATAAACAACAATAAAAAGAATATAATATACACTATCATCACTTGAGAAGGAATATTTGAATTCTTATCAATGCCATGAAATGAACTCTGTATTATTAACATCTGATAGCCTGTCCACCTGCAATGAACCAATTTTCTCAGTTTACTTTAAGACATGTGAATAAGACACAGTGAACAAGCCCAGTACAAACAGTGAAAGTCTTCTGTGAGAATTCAAGGTTATAGTAAATATTAGAAATTTTATTGTACTTTTTCCAGTTCATCTTCACAGCTCTTAATTTAACCTCTTCATTAACTGATATATTTATCATGAAATTCAGTATTAGCAGTTAGAATTCACTAGAAAGGAACCACACTAATAACCAGATTACCTGCAAATGCATGGGGTGGCCTAATTAGTATCATGTAGAGCACTGGTTTTTTTTTCATTTCTTTTGTTTTGTGTGTTATTTTAGTTCAATAGTATAAAATCCATTAAAAATGTTTTCTCTTTTTAAAGCATCCAATTTGAGTGGAAAAGGGTTGAGTCAGAAGAGGAATAGACTATATGACTTCATGTCTTAGTGAGGGTCTGATGAAAAACTGATTAGAAGATCATTTGTAAATGAAGGTTAGAATTTGCAGAATACGGAAAAGATGCTTTAAAAAAGTAAAATATTCACTGCTTTTGCTTTTATTCAACCAGGTGACACTAAACTGAAAACAGCTCTTTGTGGCTGAATTCATGCTCAAAACAATTTTTGTAGGATACAGTATTGGATTGGTTTTCACAATGTTCAAGAGACTTTGAAAGTAAACGGTATTTACAGAAGTTTTCGAAATTCAGTGTAAACTTTTTTACAAATCTGAATAATTATCAAATCATAGAATTGTTAAGATTGGGAAAGACCTCTAAGATCGACTGCAGCCCTGCACCCAGCACAGCCACATTCACCACTGAACCACATCCCTCAGTACCACATCCATGTTTCTTGAACAATTCCAGGGATGGCGATTCCACTGCTTCCATGGGTAGACTTGCAATGAATGACCTCTCTTTCAGTGATAATTTTTTCCCTAACATCCAATTTACACCTGCCCAAATGCAAGAATTCCTTTATTTTCCTATAAGGTTAGCTGGTCTTATTTCCAAGAATTTTTTTTTTTTTTGAACAAAGGAAATGGTTGTTCTTCAGTGTTGCTCATTTGCAAAAATTAGCTGGGATCTGCTCTTCACAAGATATTAAGAGTATTCTGCAGTGCCTTTATATGTGGATTAAATAATGCCAAACAATCCAGTTAAGAGGATTTCATACTGAAATAATTGTTCTGCTTTCTACACTGAGAAGAGAAACCTAAGAATTTAATTTTCTTGTTATTTTTATATCAGCTGACTTCAGGAAGAGAAAAGATTTAATGTTCTGACACTGAAAATTGGAAAGTTACGGGAGTCTGGAGACTGAACATAAATGAAAAGGTATTTAAAAAGATATGTAAACATCAGCTGTGAGAGTATTTTTGCCTTTTTAAAGATAAATGTATACATGGTTAAGATATAGTAATGTAACAGCAAAAAAAATTCAGCTTTAGCCACTTTATAATCCAACCATATAAAAATGTTATGCATCTTAACATGTCAATATAAAGAGTAACTCTATTATGTATTATGTAAAAAAAAAATAAAAATTTAATTCTTCTACAATACCACTGACTTTATTTTCATGCAGTAATATTAAATCTTCATGTAAATGTAGATATCACTGGTAATTATGCTACAGACATCACATAGAATTTTTAAAGTTTGAAGCCCACACCAGTGATTGATGTTGCTGTGCTGTGGTCTGAAGAACCAGTGCAGACACCAGTGATGTCAAATATTGCTAAGCTCTAAATAAACTATCATGACTGTAAAAGGAAATAGGTTTAAATAAGTAAGTGAAGCTACTTTAAAATATGCAGGTAACTTTTCATACAGTAAGTTTTGTCTGAATCTCTTTCAAGTAGATTTTACACACATAGCTATCCTTAAATAAGTTTTCTTTTTGTTTGGGATTTCTGTAAATCTGAATATTAAGAAATGGATACCTTAAGCCAACAACATTGAAGTTACAGTTCTCCACCTTTCAGTGTAGCTCATCTTCCCCAAGAGACAAATCATAATAATTTTTACATTCCTTCTTACTAGGTAGCATTTCAACCTGTATATAATTAATAAATGACTATTGCAAGGATTTAGGGTTTTTTAAAGCCTCTCGTTCTCAACAGCTAACATTTTGAATTTCTTACAAATCTTATGCAGAAACAACCATCTTCATGGCTAGAACCAAGAATAAGTAAATCAAGTTTCTTTCTGGGCTTTGTGATAAAGTAGGAACAAAATTAAAAACATAGAAAATAGTATTTTAACTAGAAACATTGATAATTAATATTATTAAGACTTATCTTTTAAAATGTTGTTACATGTCCCACCACCATGGTTTCATATAGACATATCCTTAAGGACTCTTTCTGTACTGACATTATTCACTGAAGTTTTATGAAGGCCTTCAAAATTGAAACTGGAACCAAGGTCTCCTTTCGAGCTGATTAGATTGATTTCTTTTGTAATCTGTTTGTCCTTTCCGGTTCAGTGAGCCATTAACTCCTTTATGCAAAGTGAATCAGGACACGAGTAATGGTACCTTGTTGTAAGAGTCTGTAATCTGCTGGCCAGGGCATCCACACACGGGGAGTTTTCAATAATATTCTCAGCTGATAGGAGCAGTAAAGATGGGGGAATAAAACTTCTCAGCGTGTATTCAGCAGTTCATTTCTTAAATAAGATGGGATTGAGGAGGTGATAAAGTGTGAAAAGTGAAGAACTTTTCTTAGTGCTGTACTATAAGGCAAGGTGTTGCTTGTGTTACTCTTTGGTGCTTTTGTTTTTGGTTGGGGTTAAACATAAATATATATATATATGTGCATATTTTAATTGTATGTAGTGTTGATTATTAACAACAAATTTGACAAGTTTTTAACCTTTCAACCTTTGTGTTTTCAACACTGCATTTCAAATGTAGAGGGAAATCTGATAAGAGGGGAGAAAAAGAAGGAAAAGGACTGTAAGGAAGGAGAACAGCTCACTCAGATTGCTCATGACACAGTTCCACTAAAAACTAGTGTATCCCAGCTCAGGGGTACTGCATTTTGCAGAGGCCCCTAGGGAAAAAAATGGAGATTTTTAGTTCAGAAGAGGATTTTTGGATTTTTATATGAACAAAGGAAAGGATGCCCAGGTGAACATGACTCTCAGAAAAACAAATCTTCTCCTGTCTTTTGAAGTAAAAGTATACATTTTTCTTTATTGAGTAGTGAAGGTTTAAAATATGCAGAAGTACTGAAAGTTTGCTTCTGGTCCTACATTTCCCTTCTTTTGCCTCCCTTTGATAGCCCCAGTACTTGAGCTGAGGTTCAGAGATAAAACTCATCATTTTAAATTAGTGCTGCTGTAGAAAGAATCCATGTTTGTCTTATCCCTGTGCTGGCCTGACAGAGGATTCCTTCCTTCCTTCCTTCCTTCCTTCCTTCCTTCTTTCCTTCCTTTCTTTTCTTTCCTTCCTTTCCTTTCTTTCCTTTCTTTCCTTTCTTTCCTTTCCCTCAGTATTGGTCTGTGCCCTTACAAATTTCTTGTTAAACTATGGGTCAAGATGCCAAACCTTGGGAAAAAAGCAAACCAGACATTTACACTATAAGTAAGCATTTGATTTGCTCTAACAAGAAAACAGGCGAAGGAAACCTGACTCTGAAAGCTGAGGTATGATGTCAAGCTTCTGATTCCTTCTTCAGGGTAAAATTGCTTTTTAAAATTTATTTTGTCTTTAGAAATTGCTGAATAGAATAGCAAGGGAATCAGGACCACCATATTTTATGCAATTCTGAAGTTATATTTTTCCCCTCTAATGTTTATTTTTTTAAGAAAGGGGACTTATTTTTATTGGCCATGGCAGAAACTTGTTTTAACAAAATGTTCAATTTTTTTATTCAGACCTGTACTTTGGACATTCCAGATACAATATTTATTATCTAATGCACAAACCCTGCTTTCTGGTCTACTTCCAAAATAAAGAATTAGTTACCTATCACTATCGCAAAGCTTCTATTGTTCAGTTATTCATGTGATCTTTAAAACAGTCTTCAAAACTGTTTTGGAGTAAAGATCTTAACCATATTTCTTATCCCTAACCTTATGTCACATTTTCTTAGCTGTTAGGTCTGAGGGTTTGGGGTTTTGTTTGTTTGATTGATTGGTTTTGGTTTTGTTTGTTTGTTTTTAACTCAGAAAGTTTGGTACAAAATGACAGTGAAAATAAAAATAAAATAATTGTTTCAACATCAAGTCAGCGGATAGATGAATTCTGAAATTGTGCATCGATGAGCACGAATGCAAATCTTATTTTATATTCTCTGAATTTCACTATCTTTCCACTAATTTCCTACCAAAATATGTTCTGTCATAAGGAAAAGATATATCATATTTTTAGGTCAAAATAATAGCAACCTTTTTTTTTTATGCATAAGCCCAGAGGAAAAAAAATTCTCTTGTATACAAAATCCACTGAAATTATTTGAAAAGATCAGCTCTGGAAACTAGTGAACATATTTTGAAATAAAACAACCAAATTTAAATTTGTTAGTATGTATTTTGTGTGTGAATGTACAATTCTACTACACCAGAGAATTTTTCCTGTATATTAGACAAAATAAACAAAAGTTAGTAATGACTGTTTTTTCCTAGAGTCAATGTTATCATCACATATTTTACTTTGTTTTTTTTAATATCATTTTAGTTATTTTTTCTTTAGGATTATCATCCTCTCTGTCCAACAAATAAATTTAAAATACCCTTGAAATATTGATAGGTAAACCCTTTTTTTATGATCCTACACACTGAAATATTCTCAGCACCTTAGGGTTTTTATTGTGCCTCAAATCCATATGCATGTATGGCAAGCTTTTTATTATACTTTTCCTTCAACTGCATCTTCTCTGGGTGTTATCAGACTTTTTTTTCAATCAGATTGATCAAAGTGTGTTCAGAACATAAGTGTGTTTCTTTACAAATTGAAGATCTCCTCTTCCCTTTATAAAAAAGATGGAACAATATATACTGTCTTATTTTTAAGTTCATGTCCTTCCTTCCCAGCTTCATTTTCACATAATTCATCCTGACGACTAAAGGAAAGCAGTAGAATCTTGGTGGTTTTTCTTTGGATAATTATATTTCTTTATTCATCCTTCAGAGTTATTTGGGTAGGGTATTTCAGGTTACTAAAAAACTGGATCTTTGCCCATGACACAAGAGTTGGAACTAAATGATCTTTAACATCCTGTCCAACACAAGTAATTTCTATGATTCTATAGTTAAAAGGAACTTAATCAAGGTTGACCCAGAAAATAGGCACTAAACTGCAGGCATCCTAGATCTATAAGTCAGTAGCTGAAACCTTGTAAGTCACAAAAACCTCTAAATATATATCTTGAAAAGACTTACAAGTAATTTCACAAATTATCAGTATAATAAAAAAATTATTAAAGCTTCAATTTTTAAAATTAATTTAATTGTTAAAGTTTAAAAGCATAGCAGAATAAGTAGATGCATATAAGAAAAAGAATATTTTGAAAACCGTAATGGTGTCTCCAACTAACAGATGGTGGAGCTATGTCAAGATATTTCCTATTTAAAGAAAGATTTTCTTATATTGGGATGGTTTCCACCTTTCAAATGGATACTGTAAATAAGTTGATTTTTCTTCATAGCTAATAAATATAGCAAAGCCTCTGTTATAAACATCCATGACTTACTGGCAATATACCATAACTGAAACTATCATCAGACAGAATTAATAGAAATGGATTAAATGATGGCATTACATGCCAGCTGTTCCACAAACTGAATTACCCAGACATAATGGTGTAGTCTTTTTTCTAAAATTCAAGAAACTTAATTGTTATTGAATCATTGTGTGCATTCACAGAACTCTGTGTGTCAAAGACAAATTTGCAGAAAACACAAAAGAAAAAACGAGGAACAAAAGCATAGCAGAACTAAAAAAACTAACCTGTCCTGAAAGGGATTCCTTCAACTCACCCCTTCATGAAACAAAACACATACATAAAACAACCTTAAAAAAAACCAACAAAAAAACATCAAAACAAAAAAGAAATATAGAATCATCTAGACACATAAAATGGTGTTTTAAGTTTCTGAAATATCTATTGCCACAAACTCTCCAATATACTTTCCATTTTCTAATATATTCACTCAACAAAAGAGGTGAGCAATGTATTTATAGCTCTGGTGGTCTTTTTTTTTCTTTCCTTGATTGCTTATCTGCTGGGAACTGGACTTCCCACTTAACTCATTTATGAAAGGTCATAGCTCATCCTGAAAATTAGATTGTCCTATTTAAGTGACATAATTTTGGTAGCAATTTCTCTGTAAAATTTACTGTCAATTTTAAGGCTTTGATCTTCCATGTAAAATTTGATATTAAGTGTAAAACATTTACATCCTCCCGAAATCCATCAGCATTGGGGGTCACAGTTTCAAGGTAGAAATTCTGTTTGATTTTTTTGTCATCTTTTTTTCTTCTGTAGACCCTTCTTGTTGGAAAGGTTATGCTTACAGAGACTTGATGAAACTATACTTGTTCTGACTTCTCATTTTATTTCAAAGGGCTTTTTTATTAATTTTTTTCATAAATTTTTGGTGAAATCTGTGGATTAGGGCATAAGGGTGCAAAAAAATTCAGTACTATATTCATTTTAAATATTTGCAGTATGTAGATTTGGAGTTGGTAACAGTATACTAATGGTTTTGAAAAATCTAAGTTTTCAGACTATTCAGCAATTCTATGGACTAAAAATACTGCTTTCACAAAAAAATAGAATTTAGATAAAATGTTAGTAATATTGTTATTTTTCTGAATTTCATGGCAATTCAATTATCTATGCTTGTATTTGTTCATCCAGTTTTTTGCAATCACTCCTTTTGAAACTGAGTAAATTTTAAAAGTAAGATGATAATTTGTAATCTGAGGACTCAAATCTCCAAAAGTCCTTTAGGAGACGTGGAGTGGCTCAACTACAAATAGATGCTTCAGTCAACCCCTTTTAAAACTGCTATTGAGCACACTGTAAAACCCTGTGAAGTACTGAGGGCAGCAAGGTCAAAATGAGTTGATAAGTGAAAGAATATTCAATTATAATTTCCGTGTTCTTGTCTCTGCTCAGTTATTTTTGTAAGAAAAAAAAAGGAGAAAAAATGTGGCACATAAATGGAAAATAGGTTTATAGGTTTATTGTTAAAAAGGAAGGAGTAATGTAAAAAACCCCCGATTTGTACAAGATTATTTATTGTACATTAAAATGCTAATTGTACTAACTCTATGTTAATGATGATGCCAGAAGGGCATAAGTTTGAATTAAACTAATTAAATATATCCTAAAGTAAAGAAGAAAAAAAGAAATTGTTCTTCTCTAAAGCTGAATATATATAATTAAAATGAGAAGTAATGGTAGAATGTAAATACAGTATTGAACAGATCTATAATGGGAAGATAGTGCTGTAAGACATTTAAGGTATTAGATTTATATTTTAGTGGTATACTAATTTTAGTCTAATACTCAGAGCACATAAAATCACGTAATTTCATATCTAAGTACAAAACAGTCAGTGAATACTGCTAGTATTGAAAGCAAATGTAGATACACTACATAAAATTTTAGAAAAAAAGTCCTCTTGCACCCTGTTGTGAAAGCCTCAGCAAGAATCCTTTGGATCCTCATTGTGGACAAAGCAAAGTTGATCTCAGTATGGCCAAAACTCCCTATTAGATCAAATAAAATGTACTTTTTTTAAAAGGAACTTAGGTACTTTCCTTATATTAAATGTGTGTAGACAATAGATTTATCTTCTATTTTATACAGTTTCCAGCAACTTAGAATGACCACAACTTGGATGTTAGAAGTTAGTTGGAATGGAGAAATAGTGCAGAACATGAAACAAAGCTTAGATTCAGATTGGAAAAAAGACATGAGCTATTTTGCAAAGAAGGTGTGTTATTTTTATTCCAAACAAGTTCACAGCTAGACCCTTCAAGTGCCTATACATCTGCAAATTCACCGTGAAGTAATATTCTGTTGCAATCATGTTTTGCATGTAAGGTGAAATTTTAATGGATAGCCTAATTTCTTTGGGAAAAAAAATAAAAAAGAAAATTAAAAATCAGGGCATGTAGAAAATATAGAATTAGTTTTTAGACAAACTTGCAAAATTGTTAAATTTTGCATGCCATTGTACGTAACTTGTTTAAAAATTCCACACTAAATTTTAAAATCTTGTCATTAGGACAGACCAGTAGAATTTGCTGTCCTTCCTATGCATATTTAATTGTCATTGCCTGGCTTGTGATAGTCATGATGATACATTATCTGCAAAGAGAAACATTTGTCTTATTACTGAAAATTTAAGTGTTTCCACTTGCTTAACATCTGTGAAACTTTTTATGTAGAGGAATCAGCTGCAGGGTGGATTCAATTTTCCTCAAGAAGAAAGAGAGAGTGGAAAATAAGATGTATTGGCAGCATCCTCAAGTCTTTGCCAGCAGGACCCAGAGGCTCGTGGTGGGAATTTCTATTCTTAGCCACATGGAGCGGGATATTGGTGTCCTATACATGGAGTCCATTTAGCATTCTCTTTTATGTTTTCCAGTTGCTGCCTGATTCTTTTCCTCTCCCCAGGGAAGGGGTGAAAGCTGCTGCACAGCCCTGATGTGCCCAGTGGCAGGGCTGGGGATCAGACAGGCTGGACAACAGGGACTGGGCAAAGGGGTGCCTGTGGACCCCAGCTCAGCGCTGAGACCCACCACAGCCTGACACCTCTGCCCAGGGGTGGCAAATACACCCAGAGCTGCCAGCCTGCAGGACAGCAAGGTATGTACAGTGGTGTGGAGGGATAATGGCAGTGGGTTGCTGGTTGGATCATGCCATGAATTGTCTAATTTTTCATGTTCAGGAAGGGAAGTTCCTTGTGCGTTTTCAAGGTTGTCATGACACAGGTAAAGCAATTTTTTGTCACAGAGTTAATGTGGTGCAGGTCAGGCAAGAATTTGCTTGGCCCCAAGCAAGGTATATGAGGCAGCAGATTCCTGCCATATGCACTGCACCCCTAGAGAGGAATTCCAGGATTATTGCCCCACGGCCTGCAGTGTAGATATAGATAGTATTGTCAAGGTTTTAATAATAGCATGGGACTTCTCCAGTGAGGGGGTAAGTGCTCAGGAGTTGTGAATGCAGCTATTAGTCCCTGTATTTATACATTTTCAGAATGAAGATATTGGATATAATAAGACCTGAAGGGCATCTGCAGGGAACAGTGCTGGACATTATTTTCTCATCTAGATGGAAGTAGGATTTATAATTACCCTCTCCTGAGTTAGACAGATAGGTTTTGATTCATTTAATTGTATTCCTCTTCAAACCAATTTGACTTTATTTCCCCATAGGATATGCTGTGACATAGCATCAAATACATTCTGAGAATTCAGACAAATCTTCTGCATGTCTTTCTTATAGTTCTTCAATTGTATCAACACCAGAAGAGTGATTGGGATGGCTTGGGACGTTTGGTTTCTATGGATACATTATGACTCTAAGTTGCAAATGATTTCACTCTTTTCCCAGTAGCACCTATTAACATTATACATCATTAACAAATACAGTTATGTGAATGACATTAGGTGCTAACATCACTTTCTCATTCACATTTTTATATTTTAAGAGTGCAGCTTACTAGCTCTAAAGGCTCTAAAGTTATTCCACACTCTGCGACTTGGTTTCCGTGGTTCCTTCACTGTTCACGTGCATCAGGTAAACGAGTCTTGAACAAAGGCAACCTTTGTGGAAGGTTTTTTAATTGCTTGTTTTTAATCTAAACTGCTTTGTTCCCTTCTGGTTTAGTTTCATAGCTAATAATTTAGCCTTGTATTTCGGAATACTCAAGTGACATCCTTTTGGTCTGATCTTCCTGCTTATGATTTTCTGTAACTGCAAGAAGTATGCCATAATTATCTTGCCCTTCAATATCTGATATTTAGTTCTTTTGTTAGTTTATTGGCTTCAGACATGTAAGCCAGCTGCAATCCTCTTTTTTTTTTTCCTTCTCTATGCTTTCCCCATCCTTTAATAAACTTTAATGTCTATCTGTAACACCAAGAACATAAACTATGGTTCCTGCATTAGATCAAACTAGAGAATCTTCTTGCCTGGTCTCTCTCTGACAGAGGTCAATATCTAAAACTTCTCAGAAAAGTGCAAAATGATGAACCAAATTCTATTTCCAGGAAAGCAAACTTTGAAGGATTACAAAACCACTAATAAAATCAGAAGGAAGAAATAATCCTTCATAGAATATTTCAGCTATTTCTCTCTATTAATGAAAAAAAAGATGACATTATCTTATGATTTAGAATAATTAATTTTTAAGTGCTGATTCTTCCTAATAAGATTGTGCCAGGCAGAAGCACCCTTGGATTTTTAAATGACCTTTGCAAGAAATTCACCTGTTAATATCTGGAGACAAATGTTTAAAGAGGCACATAATTTTTCTCCTGAAACAGATATGGGCCTAGATGTATCCAACATATCATAGAAGCTTCAAGTTTAGGATTAAAGTTATTTAAACTTATTAAGAAAAAAAAGAAAAAAGGTTGTATTTTCTTTAGTGTTTCCAGTATTTTGACAAATTTTGAAATAGTAAACATTTTTTAAATCCTTTATATTATATTGAAACTGCTTTTATTATACAGAAGGGGCCTAGTTTCTAATTTTTGATTTTTTTAGGATAATGAAGAAGCTAAGAGAACTTAAAATTTTTGCTATGTTTAGCAAAATGCTGAAGAAGCCTAAATGGTTATGTATTGAAGATTAACATTTCATGCAACAGACATCATCAAATGTTTGTTTATCGCCTCATATTTTGCTAAAATAGTATTTCTTATGGCTTATATCATTATTATCTATTACAGAGATAAAATGTACTTTTTAATTTAAACATTGTAAGATTTATAATTGCTTCATTAATATGAAAATGAAATTATGAGTTTTCTATTTTCTCAGCTATTTCTCAGCAATGTATTATTTTACAGGTCTTATAAAACACGGTGAATAGCAACCTCTAATGACCACTGTGGTGGGAGCAGCATATGATTTCTTGCAAGAAATATCTTGTGTTGTAGGGTTAAGAAAGAGTATCAGGGTTTTCATCTTTGTTTTATAAATTTTCTGTTCTTAAACTCAGAAATCTAGTGTTGGCCAAGATTCTGTTCTAGGATTAAGGCTTTTCATCAATGTATGTAATCATGGAGAATTGCTCTTGTTAATTTTTCAAGGGTTTTTTTTTTTGAGATCAATCAGGAACACACACAAACACAAACACACAGATCTTGATAAAAGAAAATGTCAAAATTTGTGCCATGGTAAATAAAAATATCTCACTTGGCATACATTTTTACTTGCAGACACTTGCAGAGACAGGAACAAAATGTCTGAGTGAAGACAGAGCTTCTAACTTTGATGAGTTTAATGTACAGACTAGTGCTATTTTGGATATCTATTATGTTTGGTCTTTTGACCAAAAAGACTACATGATGGAATATTTACAAATTCAAATGACCCCATTAAGGCCATTTTACCCCATTTCCCAAGGAATTTTAATTATTTTTGAATATGTCTATGTAAAGTGTTCATGAATAATTCTACTTTTCAATAATGAAGTTCTAAGGAGTTTAATAAGCTGTCATGATTTGCATCTTACATTTTTTTAATAATAAACCTTGAGGAGGAAGCTGTATGTACATCCAAGTAATATTATCTAGACAACATCTTACAGGTATATGAGAAATAAACCTAATGGAAGCTCATTTCAGGGCTGAAGAGCAATTCTGGGTGGCTACTAATAATTGTTATGATTTCAGCTCAAAAGATAGTGGCAACTTCACAACTCTTTTTTTTATTATTATTCTAAAAGTTTGTGTTTAATTTCCTAGTGGAAGATGAAGAAAGATGACCTTTTCTCCTCCACAAACAGAACAGTGTTTTCCAGAAGCACCGTAACTGAATTTATACCATATCGTTACCATTACTGTATGGAAAGTACCTTCAAAAAAATAGAAATCAAGGGCATGTATGCATAGTAAAGCTTGGTTTTTGGAGGGGAGGGGAAATATTTTTGTGAAGAATAGAGGAGATAATGTCCTAAATCGAAGAAACAAATTTATATACATGTGTATACATGAGGAAGATGTGAGAATTAGAAAATAAGTGCTAAACCATTTTCACAATCTTAGTTTGAAGAATAGAAATGCAAATTTGGGGCTACCTGTAACACAAGCTAAGGAAATAATTGCATGAAAAAATATGTAAAGAATTAGATCTCAATAGAACAATTCTTGTAGAACAACTGTAAGGAAAAAATACTAATGTCATATTAAAAGTAGGTTCATAACCATAAAATTGTATGGCCATAATTTGAATCAGTCATGATCTGCATCCTGAGGGTAGTTGGTACTTCCTGTCATTTATATTTATGTACAAATATGTTATTTTTCTAGTTTAGGGGGTTAGTGGCTTTGCTTGCTTGTTTACTTGCTAGTTTTTAAATGTGGCTGCCTTTGTACTTTTGATTGGTTTGGATTTTTTAAATTTAATTTTCCCATAATTTTAGGCTCTTACCTAAACTGGTCCATAACTAGCAAAATAGAAAACTTTCCCCTTACAAAGCTGCCATTGCCAAGATGGAACTTAATGTAAACTGAAGGAAACAAACAAATAAACAAAAAGCAGAAGCAAAGGCTTCTGGAGAAGGATTAGAAATTGGCAGAGAGATGTGACTTGCTGAGGCGGATGCTGAATACAAAAAAAAAAGCCCAAAAAATCTAGGTGAGAACTAAATACATAAGAGAGCTTGTGTGAACCAGTTTTGTAATCCGCTTAAATAGTACAGTATAACTCAATATCAGGGTAAAGAGCAAACTCTTTTGTAAGGACACCAGAAAGGTTTGACTTTGGGACTAGCAATGTGATTTTATGTTAATGGATTTGGAAGCTGAAGTTAATAGCTGGAAATAGCGATTATTTTTCTGAAACAATCTGAGTTAGTTAAATATAGTCAGTGACAGAGGGGAGATAATGTTTAAGTCCCAAGACTAGAATACAATAATTCTTGTGTATCCAAAGCATTACCTGGTGAAAAGCAAGAATGGTAAATATTTACGATTTGTTTAATCAAATAAGGACATAAATAAATATCTCTTCTAAATGACCCATATGTAACTTGTTACTTAGGAAACGAATAGAGGAAACTAATGAAAAAAAAATTAAAAAGAACATCAATAAATAAATATGAAGCTGTTTTATTCAAATAAGATGATTCATAAATATAATCTCCCATTTGGGTTTGCAATCCACACTTGTCAAGTCCCCTACAGGGTTGTGTTTGGTAACAAGTCTGTAAAATGACTGAGAGCTTTAGTTAACAAACAAGTGTTATTGCTGTAAGGGACTTAGCGACTTTCTTAGACAATTTGCAAAATATATGCAAAACAGAATTTGAATATATTATTACTCCCTCAAAATCACTTTTGAGAGAATTTTTATAGCTGTGATTGACTTCAGCTGAACATCTTCATTCCATTCATTGAGTTCAGCTAAGCTGTTGACTTTTTAGTTATGCCTCGAAACTACAGATGGAAAAATTTTTTCGGTTTTAGACTTTCACTTAAATTTATAAACAAGGAGTATTTGTTGAGTACTTTCAGTTGTCTTTATTCTAATATTTTTAAACAAATGAAACTGAAGTGTTCTTATGTAAGTTAAGCTGCTTTGCATGACCCAGAAAAATCACTTTTGCATCATACCTCCTGCAAAATCAATAACGCTTATGAATACCTTGAGAACATTCATCAAAACAATTACATTTTTGTTCATTACACGAAAAATTTGGATAGGATTGGTCCTATTAAATTATGATGGGCTACTCTATAAAAGTATAATAAATTAGAGGTTTCCATTTAATTTAGTTCTGACATTAATATGTTTGACCTTACTGCAGTCAGTCACCATCGGATATATTTTTAAGATCATAGCAGTGGTTTTAAGGCAGCACTGTATATTCCAGTATTTTAGATACAGGACTATAACTTTCATTTTCTTTAACAGCTGTTTGAAGACATCCAACGACTTTGCTACAGAAAGTTAGTATATTTTGAAAGGAATCTTATGAAAAAATAAAGCTCTTTCTTTAGTAATGTACGGATTTTCCCTTGTACCACATATACCCACAGATAAATAATGCCCAGTTCTGAAAACTGCTAAGATTGTATGGAGCAACTTTATTGCAAAATAAAAATTCATTAATGAACCTGTACCAGTTGAAAACACAGTAGTGATTCTGAAAGTCTTCTTTTCCATGACTGAGGTTTTTGAAACAAAATTATGTTTATTAATCTCATATTTCAGGTAGACTACTGTTTATTTGCAGGGACCAGAAAAGAATAATTGAACGTAAGTGCAAAAATAACTTGGCTGATGTGCTGCTGAATAGAAATTAACCGTGTCTAGATATAAGAGGTAGAGAAGATTACACTCCTTTTTTGTATTGCCACTTAAAAAAGAGAAAAATCAAGTTGGTGATATTTGTTCTACTTCTGATGGGATTTGGAGATGAGACTTGAGACAAGTGTAAATTGACTCTCTCTAAAATGTAACTTGGGTTGATTTATTTTTTTTTCTCTGTAATGTAGAGAGATGTCTGTTTTGCCTGCTGTTTGGGCAACACACATATCAAAGCAGAGGAAATAATATTTTGCAGGAGCAGTGAAAATTTATTCCTGTTATTTTCCACACTTTTCAGAGGTTGTGTTGATTTATACAGTTTTGATCTTTCCTATAGAACTTTGGGTTTTTTCCACTGGGTATTTAAAAACACTTTTTACTTTACATGTGAATGGAAGAGGCATTTGAGCAGATGTTTTAGAAACCTTTCAAGGCTGGACATCTTTGGAACTGTCAGAGATGTTCAGAGTCTATATTTGATTCCTCAAGGTTACTAAAGCTAGACCTGGGCTTTTCTGTTGGCCTGAAGAAAAGGCTTGAGGGGGGACTTAGTTTGCAGCCTTTCAGTGTCTAATAGTTGGGTAGAGGAGATGGTATCAGAGTCTTCTTAGAGGTGAACAATGAGAGGATATAATGCAACTACCACAAGTGGCTGCAAGAGAAACCCAAAGGCATCAAAATCCTATAAAAGCATCATTCAGCGCCATAACAGACTCTTTGGAGAGTGTTGGGGTGTATCCATTCTCGGAGTTTTCCGAATTTATTAGCCCTGATCAAGACAGCCTAAGTTTTGGTTAGTTTAAGTTAAACTTCGAGCAGGAGGATGCATGAGGTAACTTCCAGAAATCCCTTCCAAAACTACAAAACTAATTATTCTTTGAATCTGTGTAAATAATTACTTAGTGAGATATACAGGGTTCTTTGAGTTTTGTTTGATTATTTGTTTCCTTTGTACAAATAATATACTACTATGAAATGCATTGTCTGCGTCTAGTATTCAAATGCTGATAGTTTTCTTGTTATGGTCAACCAAATTACTGTGTAGTTCTAATCATATTGGATTCCCTCAGAAATATCCGGTTTGGGTAATTGCTTCCTTATTAGGGCTCTGATGAATAGCTGCAGTCATTGTGTTAGTAAAAAAGTGTAAAAAACTTTGTCATGTAGGTCATGCTTCTTTTTTTGCCACCACTGCAGCTGACATGTGCTGACTGGTTCATGTTTGTGTGCCAGCATCAAGCTGAGCAATTTCATCTGCATTCACATCACAAAATCCATTTTTTTGCAAGCCCTGTGGAAAGCATCCATTGACAACGGAATCATTTAGGTGGGAAAAGACTTTTGTGATCAAGTCCAACCTTTGATCACCACCATGTCAACTAAACCACAGCACTAAGTGCCACATTCAGCCATTTCTTGAACACCTCCAGGGTGACTTCACCACCTCCCTAGGCAGCCCGTTCCAATGCCTTACAACCCTCGCCATGAAGAAATTCCTCCTGATGTCCACCGTGAATCTCTACTGGATCAAACCGAGGCTGCATCCTCTTGTCCTACTGCCGGTTGTCTGGGAGCAGAGCCCGACCCCCACCTGGATCCACTCTCCTTTCAGACTGTTAGAGAGAGTGACACGGTCTCCCCTGAGCCTTTTGTCCAGGCTAAACACCCTCAGATCCCTCAGCTTCTCCTCATAGGATTTCACCAGCCCTGTTGTCCTTCTCTGCAGTGACTCCAACACCTCAATGTCGTTCTTGAAGTGAAGGGCTCAGAACTGGAAACAGTTGTTGAATCTATTTCCTACACAGGTTCTCTTTCCACTGCAGACAGAAAGTGTGCAATTTCAAATGTAAATACTTTTATATGTGTGCCTGATGCCAAGCTTCCAATGGCAACATCAGTTGTGAACCCAGTCTATTAAGTGCTATATATTTTGTAATTTGTTTGATACCTTTCACACATACCTTTATCTAGAGTCTTATTTTAACTACTGCCGATGGCAAATGAAAATAACATCACTCTAACCACATATACAATGTGATTAGAGCAGTCTTCATTTGCCATCAGCAGTAGTGGTTTGGCGTATGAGCATTCTGACGCTTAAAAGCACATTCTGGAAGTGTGGTGTTGAGGGAGATAAAAAGGGAATTCAGCAGCAGTGAGCTTAAATTGGCTCACTTAGTGTAGTCATTACCTCACAAGTCTTGCAGCACTGGTTCTTTGAAATTCCCATCTATTGCCATCAGTAGCTGTAGAAACTCTTATCCGATACAAGTGTTGTACCAATTCTTTCCAGCTTTAACCAGGATTGCATTTTGACAGCCGGATTTAAATCTAGCAACTTGTTGAAACCAAGATGATATGCAAAGAATCCTCATCTTAGCATGATTTTATAGCTTTAAAATGACACCACTGTTTTCTGTTTTCAAAGCAGGGGAGAAGGAAAAAGTTCTTGTTTTAAGATATAATTTTTATATATATATATATATAAATCAAGGGAAGGGTTAAAACAATTGGTAAATTTTAAACCTCCTTTTTATATCCTCTCATAAAAGTATTTTGAATGTTGTTCTACAGTTGGGTTGTAGATTCAATTATCTTGGGATCATTTTGCATATTGTTGGAAATAAGCTGCAAGCTTACATATTTTTGGGGTTTTTGTTAGTTTGATTTGGATGTTGTTGTGGATTTGGTATTTTTGGTTTGGTTTGGTTTTGGTGGGGTTTTTTTGAAAATGTGGTCTGCACATGCCAGGCAAAGAAAGCATTAAATTTTAGTATTTTATTTGCCATGTTCCAGTTATCTGGCATCAACATTTCAGGAGTAATCTTATTATCTCTGGGCTTTTGTCTGAACACTGAGCTTCATACTTTGCCAGTTAAGTTTCTCTCAAATTTATTCTCCTGCTGTTCTCAGTCTTAACTTAGCTGCTGACAGAAATCTTCGCTGGTTATTTTCTAATGCCAGGTTTTCATTAATTCTCTCTTGCATTCTTGCAAGCAGGCTGACAAGAATACATAGATCAGAAAGCCTGCTAGTATAACCTCTCAGTTATCAAATCCCACAGTCTCATTCCTTCATGGACTTTCCAATTGCAGTGAAATAATAAAAAAATCCAGCTACTAACTTACTCAATTTTTAAATTGGTATTAAAGGAAAATAAGCAACAACATTCTGTTTAAATATTTTATGCATATGCAGTTTCCAGAATCACTGAGGAGAAATGAATGGTTTGTCTCGTACTACACAAAACAGAAAACAGAGGAAAAGATATGTTGAAAGCAATTTTCTTTTTCTTTGTCAATCATAATTGGTCAGAGTTGTTTAAATTTATGTCCTTTGTAATCTTTTAAATAAATTTGGATAACACTCAATGTCAGTTGCTTGTGAATTTTGCATGACACATTTTGATGGAAGTATTCTTTCCCGATGCCTTCAAAATTTGAGGGTTAGCAATCTCAGACAATTATCATTATCAGACAAATCGCACACTTACTGCAGTCACTCACTTCCATTGCTGCTTGATGTCACCCAGAGCTCGTTCAAATCTTCCCAATAGAGCAGGTAAAATTCAGTTTCATGTTCAGTGGACTTGGGGAAGATAAGAGGAAAATAGCTCAAGGGATGGAAGCTGTAATTTTGACAGGCCAGAAGGTAGGAGCAGGTGCAGCCTCAACTCTGAGCGGGACAGGAGTGGTGTGTGCCTCAGCAGGGCATAAGGGAGCTGCAGTGAGGTTTTTAACACTGTTTTCTAACTGGATTAGGATCAGAAAGTATTTGATTTTACTTTCAATTTCCTAGGGATTTTAAATACCAGAGGAACCCAACATTTATTATTTTATTTCTTTATTTGGGATATCCAGAGGATAAAGACATTGAAACAGAAGTTCAGTTAGTCTGAAAATTTCCAAATCTCTGTGTAGCATCTACTTCCCTTTTCCAGCATAGCAATTATGGGGAGGTAAAATCCCAAACATTTTTTTGTATCCCAAACTCTATTTGCAGTTTCCTTTTCTTGTTTACCCTTCTGTTATCTTAACACGTTTCTCCCAACTCTTTAATTTCCTATTTTGCCCATGCTCCTAACCTGTGTCTTACACTATAAATCACTGATGACAGAAACAAGCCCTGTACAGAGTGAGGTCCTGCAAATACTTGATTTTCTGGAGAAATCTCTAAGGGAAAAATGTTGAACAGACATAGACATGTGTCAGCTGGAAAGCTTCCTCCTGTGCAAGGCAAACATTTTTGTACAGATTTGCTTTTTTGTGCATGTTCCTTGCTGTTGAACTCGGAACAGGATTGGTTTGGGCATCAATCTACATAGCTGGTAAGTCACCTGAACTGTCTGTGAATTACAGCTTGGCTGCCTCTGCACAGAAAACTTTCAGGGAAATCTTCCATCATTTTCATGATTACCTGAAATAAATACTTTTGTTTCTTTACCATAATTTCTGTAGCTCTTGCTACCAGCTGAGCAGCACTCTCTAAATTAAACTGGAGTAATCAGGGGTTTTTCCTCCTTTTCCTTTCCTTTTTGCTTTTGTTTTCAGAGCATTTACTTTGTCATTAGGGCAATTTTTTTTCCAAGATATCTTCAGGCTGTTCTCCGAGTAATTCACTGGTCACCCGAGGTATTAAGGCTATGAGCCCAAACAACACGGACAGTGGGAATGGAACTGGTATATTTATTTTAAAATTGCAAATTTCATTATTCTTCAGAAATACTTCATCAGGAAGAATTTCATCATGGAAAATGTTGAGCACCTCAGGTGCCTAGGGAAGTGGAGGAATCACCATCCCTGGAGGTCTTCAAGCAAGAGATGGGCATGGCAGTCGGTGCCATGGTCTGGTTGACAAGGTGGTGATCAGTCAAAGGTTGGATTTGATTATCTTGGAGGTGTTTTCCAACCCTAATGAGTCTGTGATTCTCTGATCAACAGAGTTTCATTAGGTGAATGTCACTGTGTATGTTAGAAATAAATTGTTATTTATGTGCAACATTTTTGAATTCATCGTTCAAATCAATCATGAAGAAAAAGAAACGTAGTGGAACCTTTTATTACTTCACGGCAGCAGCTTAGTTGCACATTTGCACATGCAATTATATCTTCAAAGGTTGTTGCTTCATAACCTTTTCAACAGACTGGGGGCTAATTAATTCTTAAGGAATACTTCTCTGATCATAGTTGAAGGTGATCTGTCTTTTTTTGTACCTCAGACTGACTTGTAATATTATGAAACACTGCATCTGGTTCTTAATAGTCATGTCATACTTCATTAAGTCATACAATACTATCTTGAAAAGATTGATGCAATGATTTATCTCATGTCATATCTTGATGTGTCCGTCAAGGAAGTAGAGCATATACAGATGGATCTTATCTGTAAAGATGGCTTGTATTTGTGGAGTTTTAAGAAAAAAAACCCATGAAAACCACAGAACTTGAGAAAAACTGCTTTTATACTAAGTATGATGTTTAGAATTATCTGTCAGACTGCCATATCTTTGACAAGATACGATAAATTTGTTTAAATCAGGATAGTGGGATCTATATGACAAAAAAAGAATCCTTGCTGTAGAAAGAACTGTTAGGGATTCATTTTCAGCAATACACAATAGGAATCTTCATAGTAACCTTTGAGGCTCTATTGGGGTCTAACATCTTAAAATTTAAGAAATAAATGCTGTTTGTGGTGGGGAATATTCTAGCCAAAACTCTCTTTTGGTATACTCCTTCTTGTTTGGTGTTCCTGGTATCAATACACAAAAAAAAAAAAAAAAAAAAAAAATCCCAAGGACATTGAGGGCAAAACATGAAATGAACATGAAATCTTTCTTTTACAATTTCACCTATGAGATAAGCAGTAGACAAAGTTATCTGAGCACAGAATAATAACTGCCTGTTAGGTCCTAGTGACATTAAATGTATAAAACTTCATTTTTTGTTGTTAGATAATAAATTTTTAGGCTAATTTTCATGGCTAATCAACTGTTTCTTTAATGTGTCTAAGTACGTGAGCAATGAACACAGAAAGCATTTTTGGTAAGGATAGTTGGTATCTATGGATTTGTCTTTGGCTCCTAAGATGTAAGATTTTATGGTAAGTATTCAGTCGTACAAGTTGTGTACAGCATTTGATGGTGTCCATGATTTCCAGCTCCATTAAGAGCTTTTGAGGTCTCAAGAAGCAACAACTGCTTAATGCAAATATGTAAAATTGTATTTTATAGAAAAATGGCTGTAAGAAACTAAAGATACAATTAGCTACTAACTTTAATGCCATGTCCTAGATTTTTAAAAGACATTGCTCAGGATGATTTCTAATTTCCACGTTCTAATGCCATTTCTTCTACTTATATTTTAATTTTTCTGTCGTTACAGCATTTCTTAGAGAATAGTAACAGCTGCTTGTGTACAAGGTAAACATATTCTCAATTGTATATATTTTTAGCAGATATTCTGAACACAAAAATGGCTGAAGGCAATGATGTTGATGGATCTCCTGGTTAATGTGCCAATCTACTAATTAATTTAACTACATCGCAGTAATTTACAAGGAGCTGGTTATAAATGACTTATATTACAGATAAAAATCTTGGAATTAGTAAGAGGAGACTCTTCCCAGGATTTTAGTCCTTTGTATGAAAACAAACTGTCATTGATAATAAGGGGGTAATTTGCTCATAAGATGGTGTTAATTTTTATGTACTTCTATAGATGTAATGTGGCAATAGCACATTTTTCATGTTTTCTGTCCCAGTTATTTTCCTGCCCTGTATTTTATGGATATCTCATAGTTAGAAGATCACCCTTGTTTCCATGTTCTATTTTTACATCAAATGTTAATCAATTTCTTTTGCTGAAATAAACATTGAAATCAATGTTTTAGAAAATATCAGTTACAGTAAGAAATGTGCTTTAAAAATACCTTAAGCTTTTTGATTTATTAATAATAAGTAAAAGACACAGTGGTTGATTTCTTGAAGAAAAAGCACATGTCCTTTTCCTGTACTTTTACATCTAAAAATTCTAAATTTTCTCTGTCTAGTATGGCCAGAAAATATTAAACAAATAAATATATTGTTTAATGTAGAAATCACTGAATTTTTTTTTATGATTAATTGAATTTATATCTTCCTGTGGCAGTTACAGAGTTAGATGTACATTTGGCCTATATTAAAGCTTCAGGATGACCAATGAACGGAGATTTTTTAATGCCATAAAATCAAAATGCCTTCAGGAAACACAGGGGTCAGTAGATAATAATAAGACCAAAGGCCTAACAAAGTAATAAATATTAAATTAAACTAACACAGAACCAAATAAATAAGTGGAATAATTGTCCGTACTCACTCAATGCTTCAGGAATCAATAGCAGGTGGGCAGCAATGTAGGAACCTCTCTGTATAGCAGAAAGGATAGGTTGTATGGGGCTCTCATTTAACATCAGAATGAGGATATTAAAAATTAAGTAACTTCTAAAATTGACGTAAAGGCATTACTACTTTATTCTGGCTTTCTTATAATGGGCCTTTATTTTTTCAGAGAATAAACATATAAATCTTAATAACTTTTTTACCACATACTGTGGCACATCAGCTTTGTAATAACAGAACCTAAAAGCGATTATCTTTATGTGATTTAATGTTTCCCTTTGTTTATTTGGTATAGCTTTGATAATGGAGTTTATGAACTCCATTGTCTCTTGAGATTCCTACCAGGAAAATCTTATTGCCAGACAACTAAATCTTATATTCTACCATAAAAGCTGTTACATGATCTTTGTTTATTTTTTTTAAACAAAGATCTCCAAAAAACTTGATTTTTTAATCCTAGAAACACTCAGTTGCACTTTACTGGCATTTACTTCAAGAGATGCAAAGTTTCATAGCCCCCTCAGTTTACCTTTTTTAACTTTGTACTCAAATAAGAATGTGCCTAAGAAGCAAATAACAACTAATAACCATCCAGGAATTTTAAATTTGGTTTAGGTTGGATTGCATTGGGCTGGGTGGTTTATTTTTAATACAGCATATTTAACTTCATTTCAGTCCTCATTTTGATGACAGAAAAGCAAATGTAGTGTATGGAAAGCTGATGTTTCATAGCTTGAAGAAAATTGCTGTACTATTTTTCCTACTTCTCCTTGGAAGGTCTTTTGCCAAAATTCAAGAATAATGATACAATATGTAACTCTTTATGTATAAAGAGGAATAGCATACAAAGCCAAGGGGTGTCACAGTCTGTTCATAAAGGCCCAAGAATCTTCTTGTCTTCAGTCACGTTAGTTGAACTCAGAACTCTATTGCCCAACTAATAAAAAAAGTGTAAATATTAGGAAATTTTGTGTTTTGTGGGTGAGTGTAACAATTTACGTTGTATGGTTATGGGAGCAAAAGGTGAAATCATTGGAAAATAAGGAATAATGGCTTAACCCTGCAGTACATCCATGGCAATACTGTATAGCTCAGTAATGCCAATTAGTCTTCAGTTTAATGTCTGATCACTTAAGCAGAAGCTAATTTGTAATTGTAATTTGTAATTTGTATATTTGTAATTTGTAATTGTAATTTGTAATTTGCTTGATTATGAAGGAAATCTCTTGGAACAAAGGGAGTACCATGATATATTCAACCACTTACTGCTCTTATGTAACTTGTTTCAGTGACCAATTAGTTGAAATTTAGAGCAGAATTTGCCACTGTAACTGGCACTAAAATATTCTTTGATTTGATACAGCTTAGAGCCTCTAATCTCTGAATTTCAGAGAGTGACAATGATTTTATTAAGTCTTGCAGACTAATTTATCCTATTCAAGTATATCAGAATATTAAGTTTCCTCACCTCTCTGACATCAACAGTTGCATTAGCTGGTTGTTTGTTTGAAGCTGCTGTGAGAGCCTTTGCAAAAAAAGGGCAGTAAAATATCTGCTGTTTTCAATTTCAAACTACTTGCCATTCTAATATGTGGAATGTTAGCTTTTCTCTGCAAGTCTGAAAAGAAAAAGAATTAATAGAAGATATATACATACTGTAACAATTACAATAACTCCATTTTGAAATTACTTTGGATAAAAATTTTATACTACTCTGAATTAAGAACAAATTCAATCTCTGCCTCTCTAAAGTAGAAAACTCTACTTAAGAGACTAATATATATGTTACCACACCTATATATGACACATATATTATAATATATTCTCCCTGTGAACAATTCAAACTCCATCAGTAAGTAAACTGTGATTGTAAAGCATGACTGTTTGGTCCTTTTTGCTTTTTAAATTTCATTACCAAAAAAATCCCTCTGTCTCTATCTTAAGTAATCTATTTGTACATCAATCTATTGGATTTTTCTTTGTAAATTTCGAACGTGCTTGCATTTTTGACCTCAAATATTTGTAAAATGTCACTAATTAAAAGTTGTATAGGATTTGAAGTGGCAAAACACATAATTTCTTAAAAAGTTTCTATATTTCTTCTTTCTTTTTTTCTTTTTTTGTTCTTTTTGCTAATTTTAACTTCTATTTAACACTTAGGCATAGAAGCCCATCATGATTTTTATGTAATATTGGTGTTAGGTTAAGGAAATAGATAATTGCATGGTAACTCTGAATTCTCACAACCCATTTTTAAGGAAACCCACTCAGTGAGCAGAATAAAGAGACAATAAGTAGGTGAAGATACACAAGAATTTCCTGTAGGCTTCCAATATGTTTTTTAGATTATATTCTTACATTTTTAATGTGATCTGACTAAAATAATAGCGAGTTTGCCTCCTGTGTTGTGTTAAATTTAGCCTGAAACCTTTCTACTAAGATCTTGAAGCCATATGGTCTCGTTAGTATTTAAATAAGAGACTTCCCAAGAAAACTCTGATGCGACAGCATAAGGTTGTTTCAGCTTCATTCCCTTCTGTTTTTCTCAAATTAATCCTTGTTTTGAACAAAGGTACTGGCAGTACTTCCTTCAATAACATTTCAACGGAGTTTCAAATAATTTGAGATTTAGACCTGCAGTGGAGTAATTTGTAACCTTAATGTTATTTCTTTCTCTTACTTAGAAGTGACTGATTGTAATGGAATGGTGGTGTTTTCTTGATCTTGTGAAAATTTTTTTGTTTGGTAATTACCTTAAATCCATGTTGATTGCAATGTATAGGTGTTGATGAAGTGTTTATGTTTTAGGCAGTGTTCTTTGGCAAAATGTTTGTCTGAACATCAAGCAGAGGAGACAATAGATGGAGGAAAAACTTGCATGAATTAGGTAGAAATTATTGTAATAATTTTCTATAGAATTAGGCAAAATATGTTTACATGATTTATGTATTTTACAGCCATCTTTGGTAAAAAATTAATAATTTATTATTATTATTTGAAGGATAAAATCTGACCTCAGCAAAATCCTGTTTGTCAATTGATTCTGTATTTGCTAGCATAGCTTATAGTACTTTTCAACACAGCATGATAAAGTGGACAAACCAAATCAAAAAGACCATAAATTATGGGGAGGAGCAGTGGAAAAGGAAGCAGTTGTACATGTAAAATCTGTATCAATCTTGTTTTATTGTTGTCTACTAATGAAAGACTGATTTGGATGACTCTTGGCTTTGAGAATTTGAAATTTGGCTTTGGGTGTTGCACTTTTCAGCCCGAGCATCACTGGTGATACCAAAAAAGAAACGGGGCACCTCTTTAGAATAAAACTGCCAAGTCACTTAGCTCCTGTAGGTTTAAGAGTCCTTTGAAACATAGTTGAGAATTTTGCTTTTTCAATAAATAAAGAGGTATTCAAAGAACTGGGTTTGGATTTTGTTTTTAAGGCTGGCATAAAGTTATCTGTTAGTGGGAAAATCAGAAATTATCAAAGCAATATTAGGATTTTATAAGGGCTTAATGTTTTGCATTTTAGAAACCATCAGTTATTTCGATCAAACATTAATGATTTCAGGGCATGGAAAGAAGGCTGAAGGAGGTGTTTTGATCCTCCAGTTTAAAGATTTCAGATTACTGTATGCTGATGATGTTAAATGTCTTAATCCTGTCTTAAAATAGGAATGTATTTTTCAATCACATTGTAATTAGATTAACTGAGACTGCTTTGTTTTCTCTGCCAATTTCCAATTAAAATAAAAGGTATTAACTGGGATCTCTAAGATTTATATGGAATATTTGCACACTGTGCAACAAATTGAAAAATCTCTGGATTTCTAAGACATCCATTTAAATGAGTAAGTGATTCAACTTCTGCACTAGGTAAGAAGATTGATCTATTTTTCCAAAGGTCAAACCTTCAAATGATCTGCCTCAGCTTTATTGCGTATAGGAGGTCAGATTCTTCTACACTATCTGCATGAACAGAAGTCTACAATGATAAAAGCATTCTGTAAGTTTGCTTCCATCTCTCATTACAGATGTTATTTGCTACCTATTTACTAGTAACCCTGATTATTTAATTTATTGAACTTATTTTTAAAACAACTTGAAAGGGAAGAAGGTAGTGTCTTTATCACTGTTTCAGAGAGGCAAAAAACAGATGAAAAGGAAAGTAACTGGAGGCAGTACCAGTACAGTGAACAGAGGAAAGAAATGAGAGAAGTAGGAGCTGTGTTCTGCCTGTGCACTGTGCTTTGGGCAGTGAGGATGGTGAAGGGTCTGGAGGGGAAGCTGCATGAGGAGCAGCTGAGGGCACTTGGACTGTTCAGCCTGGAGCAGAGGAGACTGACGGGAGCCCTCGTTGCAATTACAGCTTCCTCGTGAGGGGAACAGGAGGGGCTGCCCACCCAGCTGACTTCTTATTCCCCATGCTCAGCAGAGCAGGAGAAGAAATTAAGATGGAAAAGCTTCTGGGCAGAGATAAAGAGGAGATCACTGACCAAACCTCATTGTGGGTAAAACAGACCCAGCTTGGGGAAAATTAATTTAATTTATTGCAAATTAAGTTAGATTTAGATGGTGAGAAACAAAGACAAAATCTAAAACAACTTTCAATTACTCCTTCCTCTTCCCAGGACCAACTTCAGGCCCTCATTCCCAACTCTTCTACCTCCTTCCCTTGAGTGGTGCAGGGGGATGGGGAATGAGGAGGTTGTGGTCAGGTTATAAGAGGTTTTCTCTGCCCTTCCTTCCTCTTCAGACTTTTCCCCTGCTCAAGCATAAGTCATGGGACACAGTTTCCCTCAGGACATATCCACCAACACCAGCGTGGTACCATCCACAGGCTCCATCACTGACCTCTCCATGGGTCACACTGCAATACCTGCTGCTCCTTGGGTTCTCCAGGGGCTCTAGGGGGAACTCTGCTCTGGCACCTGGAGCACCTCTCCTCTTCCTTTTCTCTTAACTCTTTCTTTTTTTTCCTTAAAAATGAGCAAATAATTTCATTAATTTCTTTCAATGATTTCATGATAAGTTAGGACAAACAGACATAATATGAAATTCATCTTTCCGTATAAGGAAATAAGAAATTCTGGAATATTCCTCAGTGATATAGCCGTATGGTCTTTGGAAACTGAAAAAACATTAAATTATAAAAAAATATGGTAACACCATCAAGTGAAAAATAATTTATAGTTTATTTGGAATAATCATTTATTTAAGTATCCAGACATTTTTGGCACCACTGTTGGCTCTCTGAAGAGTTTTCCAGAAATTATTTTGCTGACAGAGCTCTGGCAGGTGAAAAAGTGAGGCCCTGTCTATCAAATATGACATTTCATGCAATTACTCTTTCAAATGCCATCTTTCCATAAAAAGCTTTTCCCAATTTCTGTTTGTGCTGTGTCTACATTGTTTTTGAAAGGCATCTTTTGATCTTGTCTAATTTTTGCAAGGATGATTGTCAGGGAGGCCAGGATATGCCCCCAGTGGTCACTGACCTCCCTGTGACTGATAGGGATTGGCAAGTCAGCAGCTGCCAGCAGAGAGTTGTCTTGGAAGGATTTGGAACACAAGCATCAATTTAGCTTCAGTGGTTTGGTTTTCTAGGGTGTCCTCTCCTGCCCTCCTTTGGCCCCTCCCAGAGGAATGATGTTGGGTACTGTCTCCCTAGCTGACTCTTGCCAAAGGAAGTGCACATTTCTGAAGCCTCTACGAATTTCTGAGATGAATATTCTATCTACTCTTTCTCAAATCAGCCATGTAAGTAAGAAGCCTAACCCAGCATTTAATTAAATCATGTGCATGAGGCTCATTTTCTATTCGATTAGTATTTTCCCAGTTTTGAGGAGTCTGAATTGTAAGTCTGTATAAGCAACAAGATTTGTTGAATGCTACTTTTTTTTACCTTCTCACCAATCATTACCAGAATCAAAACAAAGCAAAAAGAAAACAAATAACCCTTAAAAGGGTGAGTAAATAGTCTATCCTAACTACTGATGTTTACTCAATTACTGTCTCTGATATTTAAAGTATCTTAGTTTGTGTATCTAAAAAATGATAAAATTCTAGTGTGTCTGACATTAATTTATATCTTTTTAAATAATTGAGTGCTCTAAAAAATTTAAATTAATGATTTATGTTTCATTTGGTGGTGTTATAATTTTTAGGTATTTAATCTTGAAACAACTTAATTATGTTCCTCTAAATATTAAATTGAGTAAGAATGAACAATAGTAAACAGTGAAAAATCATTATAGGGATATGAAAAAAGGAAATAGAAGGTATAATAACCTCTCATTCTCTGTTTGAAAAATAGAGAAGACACAGTAGACCTTTAAAAGAAAAAAAAAGACAAAAAGAACTAGAGAGAATTTTAAGCTTCAGGTTGAGATTTTTAGCAGACATAGGTCCTCTGCCCACACTAATTACTTTGCTAATATCTGTATCTGACTCTGGATCTCTGAATGATATTCCAAAAGGCATTTCTCTTTTGCCTCTGTGTCTGCAAGTGGCAATAGTACTCTTCAGAAAACTGCATCACATCCTCACATCCAAAGTTCTTTGGCTACCTTTATAGATTTCCCATTTGCAGTATCTGAGACATTAAAATTGTGGTGAGTTGGGAGATCCTTTTCAAAACAAAATACTTACCTGTCAGAACATAAATAGAGAGGAAAACTGATGAAACAACATCAATCAAAAAAGTGTGTGTGCTTTTCACATTTTGCTTTTACTAGACTTCCACAAGAGTGAACTTCTTTTTGTCTTTAAACTTAGTGCCTTTGCTCTTCTTTCTGGCTAACTAATATATTTTAAGTCTCCTCACTAATAAAAGACTGTTCTTACTGACTTTTATATCAGGGCTATTGGACCTACTTATTCTGCTGCTATGCCCTGTGCCATGATCTTGTATTCTGGAATACCTGGCATGAGAATAAGAAAATGTTTCCCAAAATGTTCTGTCCATTAAAAACTGTGGAACAATTCACAGGTTTGGTTACATGTGTGCCTAAGGTGATTCAAATTTATGGGGACTCAAATCACTCAAATGCTAAAATGATAATGGGAGAATTTAGTAATGTATCCATTGGAAACTAGTAGGAAGTAATCAAATTTTTAAAGTATCTGGTCACACACACATTTTATTCATATTATAGTTGCGTACTGCATGGGAAAAGGACAGACCAATTTATGTTCTTATGATTAACCAAATACCTTTGTTATAGATAAAAAAATACTTTTTCAACCTTAAACATAAGGGCTTATGTTAATCTTTTTTTTTCAGACAGATTACTAGTTTTGGTAAATGTTTTACAGTGAAATTGGAGGGTAGGGGACTTTCCTGCTTGTATTAGAAAATGGAACATGATTTTTATCCTAAACAGAAACAAACCATAATTTTGGGGGGAAACCCATATATTGTATGTCAACATTAAAAATAGATGTGCAGAGCTTCCAATTCTGTAGTGCTGTGTGGCAAACACTTCTAAAATATTAGCTTCCAACTTACCACAATCTGATTCATTGCCTTAATTTCAGCTTTAAACTCAATGCTGGAAGTTGTTCAGATTCTTTTCTCACAGGAGTTTTCAAAAGTATTAATTAAAATATAATAAAATAAAGTGAGCGGTTGAATGGTTTTCGGAACTACTTTGAATTTGACCACAGAGAGAAGCCTGGCAGGGTGCACACGGCGCCTTCCAGGGGAGCAGCAGCAATGTAGGGCAGCTCTGCAGACGGTGCTAATTCATTTAGCTCCAGGAAGCCGTACATCAGAAGCTGTGTCGCTGGAGAAATTTGCCAAAATGATGATTGCTTCTTCTGAGACAAGGCAGTCCAAATCACTTCAAAAACTTTTCACAAAAAATGTAGCACCATGGGGTTTAGACCCAGGAGGCCCCATTCTGCACTATGATATCTAGTCCCCAGTGGTGGGAAACACTTGAAAAAGTGGCAGCTTTCTTCTCTGGAATCATGAATTTAGGATGTCCAAATCTATCATGAGTCTTGCTTCTCAAAGAAGTTATACATCCCTGTTTTATGCTGGCATATTTCTGAGAAAAGCAGGAAAATTATTATTTATTTAACCCAAGCAAGGCTCTGGCCTGCTATTGCAGGCCTCATTCAAGGAACTACCTTTTATCAGAAGTCATAGTAACAAAGAGTTACATTCCTCAGATCAAAAGGTTGAAATAGCTTAGATAACTGGTTAAAACACACCATATGGAAAGCTGTACCTCATGAATATAAGAATCCTGTTTCTGGGTATGCACTGCAGAGGCTCAGGAAAATCAACCAATATGTACTGCGGAGTTTTAATTTCTTTTTTCTTTGCAAATTATTCCAGTTTCTGACAAGACTCAGGGTCAAGAGTCTGTCAACAAACATCTCAGAAAAATCAAAATAAAAAATAGCAGAAACTCGTATTTTCTGGTTTTGATAGAAAGAGAATGGAAAAGGGCAAAGATGGTCAAAAAGGTTTAGGGAAACTTTTATAATAGTTCTCAATAAATCTATCTTGTTCTTTTTTGAACATATTTGTACTGCTAATTTTCACAACTTATGATAATAGGTTCAGTGTTTACCTATATGGTGCCTGGGGACAAATGTTCTTCTGGCTGGTAGTTTAGAATTACTGCCTGATTGTTTAACTGGGTGTTCTTTGCTCCTTGCCTTGGGAGCCAGTTCATTAGAAGCAATTACTTACAGTTCTTCATACCAACTGTGATTTTCTCTGCAGAGAACTATTTTGGACATGTACTGGATTTCTTTCCATAAGATTTCGGATTTTTTTTTTTCTTGGATGCTCTATTCAATTCCCACTGTTCTGAGAATTGTCCCTAAACGATTTTTTTGGAAAGAACATGGTAAGAAGTGAATTTTCTCTGAGAAGTCCAAGTGCCTGTGTTTTTTTCCAACTGGTTCAAATTTTGCTATTTTTCCTTTTACGTCGAGTTGTGCCTGTCTCCATTATTGCCCAGAAAGTCTCACTGATAGCACGCATTACAGTATTCACTTAACTTGAAGGATATTACGTGTGAGTATGTGATACATTAAGCAGGATTCTTTTATCCTATATGCTTCATTTTTATCCTTTTATATTTTATTCCCTGTGGAGCAGTCTGGTGATTACTCCCTCAGGATCTTAAAACACGAGATTTTTCTTATAGTTCTGTTATATTTTGGATAAAGCTCAGCAAAAAACCAGGAGGTCCTTCAGCAAGGCTATCTCAGGTAACAAAGGAGTGCTAAAAAAGCATTCCATATGTATACAGATATATTTAAGCACAAAATTGCATGTTTGATAAGTTTTTGTCGTTGTATTTTGTTTTATTTTCTTTTTGAAGATACTGAGTTTCACCTCAAATCAGGAACAGATCCTGAATACAAAAATAGCACTTTTCATCTTGGAAATAAGGTGCCTATAAAAGCTCAGACAGCCAGACCATAATGTTAGATCTCTTCTTTTATTTTTCTGGTTTTTTTTGTATAGAAAACTTACTGTAATCTGAGCCAGTCTTTTGTCTTTTTTTTTTCCATAACCCTTAACAAAGAAATATAGTTGTATTCCAGCTGCTTTTCAGCTCTATCCTCAACGGTATGTATTCTTTAAAAATAAGTTTATTTTAATTCATATAACTTAAAAATTAATTCTGATTTCTTCTTAATACTTCTATTAGTTTCTTTTAAAAGCTTAGTTTTATTTTAGATAAACTAAATCTTCTAACATTCTGGAGCAAGAGAGACCAACCTAAAAATACATTCAGCATTTTGCCTTGATTTTTCTCTAACAGTTTCAAAAAGAAACAATATATAACCTGGGGAAGTTATCCATGTGCTGAATTGCTTTAGGAGATTCTCTTTTATCACTTAAAGTGCTCAGTGAATTTTACTTTATGCTGCAGTTAAGGACTGTAGCACAGGGTTCTGAGTCATCTTTGAAGATAATTTCTCATTTTCTGTCTCACGAGGGGAGGAATGACTCTTTCTCTGACCCTTACTTGCTTTAAAGCGCAATCATAGAAGAGTTTGCAGAGGGTGTTTTGTTTAGTTTTTTTTTGAAGAGGGCAAGTAACAATGTCAGTAGTGATATCCAAAAATGCAGGTGCTTTCCTAACATCCACTGTATTGCAGTAAGGGAAATGTAAATTAGCATAATGGAAATATCTTTGTTTGGAGATAACAGTGTGGAAGAAACCACACTTCTAACAATGGAATGACTTTTTCTTCCTTGTCCTACCTATCTTTGACCTGACAGTATTGACAGATACCTTTAACATCCTACTTCTTTAATGGTCTAGGATAATTCACATTCGACTTTCCTTTTAACGAACTGAGATAAATCATTCAATCTTTCATCTTCTTGATCCTGTTTTTTGCACTACGCCTCCTCTTGCTTCCCCACTCTGGTCTTCTTATTCTCAGAAAAACAAAATCTCTTGGTAATAAAGTGCACAATGTTTATTTTCTACCTTTTCAATAGAAGTTGTTTGAAACAAGCTTTCCTTAGCCAGTGGCATCTCTAACTGACCCTTTGTCATGGTTTCAGCTGGGATAGAGTCCATTTCTGGGAGGGGATCTTATCAATACCTACAAGTATCTTAAAGGCAGGTGTCAAGAGGACAGGCCCACACTTTTATCAGAGGCGCCCAATTACTGAACAAGGGTCAGCAGGCACAAACTGAACCACAGGAAAGTCCATCCAAATATAAGGAAAGCTTCTTTGCTTAGAGGGTGAGAGAACACTAGAACAGGCTGCCCAGATACTTCTCTGGAGATATTCCAAACCTGACTGGTCACAGTCCTATGCAACCTGCTCTAGATCAACCTGCTTCAGTAGGGGGATTGGACCAGGTGGTCTCCAGAGGTCCCTTCCAACCCCAAATATTCTGTGATAATATGCAGACTTATCTATTTGTTTATTTATTTATTTGTTTAAATTATTAAACTGTTATTGTTTCAACCCACAAAGTTTTGTCACTTTTACCCTTCCAATTCCCTTTCCCTCTTCTGCTGAGGGGAGGAGTGAGCAAATGGCTGTGTGGGGCTTAGTTGCTGTCTGGGGTTAAACCACAACAGAAGCCATAGATCATGAAGGAACTTTTCTCTGGAAAGGAAAGATTTAGTTGCAAGGATGGAAAAAAAACTTGTGGGTAGAAGATGAGAATGCAAGTGATAGATGAGGTGATAAAGCAGGGCACAGGAGAGATTAACAGGTTTAGTTCTCTTCAATAGATAGCAAATTCTTAAAGTGTCTCCATTCCTTGTCAAAACAAACCCTAAACTCCTAACAGTCTTTTTCAGTTGGCAACACTAAATCTTCTCATAAATGTGGTTTAAAAAATTTAAATAAGAAAGAAAATAAAGGAGACTAAAGAGAAAGATTCATTCTGCCAAAATTTTTTATTGTATGTGTCTTCATAATTTAACCATTATTTCTTCTGTTTATTTCTTGGTCTCTCACTCATAAAAATGCAGCTGTTTTAACAGTTATTAGTTACTCTTGATGTAAGGACACTACACATTTCCAACATTTTTTTTCCTCATTTTGCTCCCAAAGATTTGGCGTTTGCAGCTGCTCTGACACTTCCCCAGAGCATTCTGAAGAAAAACCTGATAATGCCATGCTCAGGAACAGATTGGCACAAGGGCAAAGTCCTGGTGTCAACTCTCTCCTAATTAGGTAAATGTACACTAGAGGTTACATTTAGACTATCCATTTGCATCAGTATCTCAGATTTAATAGTATAGTCACTATGTCTCATAGCTACTTCGAAAGCAATTATTTTGACAATTATTAGGAGACGTTATAAATAATTCAAGACATAATAATGCAAAATAAATCCATTAAGACAAAAGCCCTAGGGCAGAAAGCCTGGCTCTTGTGAAGTCATGAACAAAACACTTTTCCTGAAGACCAAGTTTCCTACCATATAATAACTGTGTATAAGAATGGCCAAAACAACTTACAAAATGTGTAACATTATAATTCTAACATTGTAACTCCCATGCTTAACACTTACCTAATGCGAGCAAGGTGATTCCATCCATTTAAAATAACATAAATATTCTCTTGTAAAATGTAGGGTAAATTTTACGGCGTTACCGTATCAAGCCTGAAGACTCAGCAAAGATGGGAGGAAGGGCTGAAGGAGGCCTGGTTTACCCTCAAGAACAGAAATGTTCAGAGTGCTGGAAGAAGAGACCTCAGTCTGCTCCGTGATATGTAGCAGAGAGTGATGGTTTCCTGGATATATGTAAAGAGATCATTTACATACTTTTTCAAGTTGCTTTAGGCTGTTGATTTTTAAATCCTCAAATAAAGATAATGAAGCTCAGGAGGATAAGCAGCACCTGCAAAGCAACCCCCTGCATACTGCATTGTTTTCTCTCAAAGCATTTTATGTGGTGATAGTGTCAGGCTGTATTTAGTTCATAATTTGTAAGGATTCCAGGTAAAACAGTATAATTGTGTATAACACACCACACAAGGAAACTATTCTGGATGGAAACTGGTTTGCTAATAATAAAGAGCATGATTGTTTACATGTTTTAAGCAGCTTTATTTGGTACAATAAGATTAATACACTCAAAATACATTTTAATTGTTTGAAAAATAGTCTGATTAATGTAATAGGCAAGGCTTAATGATATGTATAAGATGCAGAGTTGTTTCCATGATGCCTGCAAAATCTTTGTAACCAAAATATTATCATATGCTTTTCTTTCCTATTTTTATGAATAAGCTTGTGCTGTTGCAATCCATCTGTGCCTCTTGGATCTGATCCAAAGGCTGTCCATGCTCCATTGCCAGTACCTATATCTCCTATCAGGGAATTAAATAGTGGACACATACAGATACTTCTAAATATGTGGCATTTTCCCATTAAAATTATATATTGGAGAGATAAATCATCAAAGACTGGAAAGGCATGGTTTCTAAAAAAACACAAACCAACCCACTATAACAATTTAACCTGCTTTAAGGTATGAAAAAAAAAATTGGTACAGCACTTTCTAGAGAGATATTAAAAATGCTGACTTTATTACAATTTGTCACTTTTTTATTGTCAAAAGGAAATGAGAAGTTCTGAGCAATTCTGATCAAGAATGATTAATTTAGTAGTATTTAATTGTACATTTAGAATGGAGTTGCTAATTGGATTATTTGACTTTCTGAGCCTCAGCACCCATCATCAATTCTGCATGCTGTTTGTTAAATATCAGATAAATAATTTGATCCTCTCTACCACAAAAAAAGGTGAAGATTAATATTTGTAAATTGCATGTCACCAGCAGAGTAAAAGAGATGTGTATCTTTGCTCGTAACTGCTGGTACTTAACATCTCATAGCTGGCCACACTTTTGTCAGTGTATCTCCGGACACAGGAAGGACAAGAAGGTGTCTGAGTACTGCCAGGTGGATTTATCAAAAGTTAATTGTGTCTGGACAATCCAGTTGCCTGTTTTAGTGAGATGACTGGTTTTGTGGACAAGGACCACATGTTGCAGTGGGTTCACACTGGCTGGATGCTAAGCACCCACCAAAGCTGCTCAAACACTCACTTCTGCAGATGGACAGGGGAGAGAAAATAAGATAAAATGTTCATGAGTTGAGATAAGGACAGAGAGAGATCACTCACCAAATACTGCCATGGGAAAAACAGACTCAACTTGGGGATATTGATTGACTTTATTACTAACAAAATCAGAACAGGGTAATGAGAAATAAAACAAAACTTAAAAACACCTTCTCCCCACCTCTCCCCCCTTCCCAGGCTCCTCTTCCTCCTCCCAGCAGTGCAGGGAGATGGGAATGGGGGTTATGGTCAGTTCATCAGCCATGGTTTCTGCTGCTGCTCAGGGAGAGGAGTCCTTCCCCTGCTCCACCGTGGGGTCCCTCCCATGGGAGAGAATTCTCCACTAAATTCTCCATCCCATGGGCTGCAGCTCTTCATGAGCTGCTGCAGCATGGGTCACTTCCACAGGGTCAGTCCTTCAGGCACAGGCTGCTTCAGAGTGAGTCCCCCATGGGGTCACAAGTCCTGTCCAAAAAGCTGCTCCAGCGTGGGCTCCACTCTCCATGGTCTGCAGGTCCCTGCCAGGAGCCCACTCCAGCACCGGCTTCCCATGGGGTCACAAGACTCCTCTCAGGCATCCACCTGCTCTGGTGTGCACCTCTTCCACAGGCTGCAGGTGGATTTCTGCTCCTCCATGGAGCTTCGTGTGCTGCAGGGCACAAATGCTTCACCATGCAGCCTCCAGGGGAATCTCAGCTTCAGCACCTTGAGCAGCTCCTGTGCTTCCTTCTGTCTTGGGTGTCTGCAGGGCTGTTCCTCTCACATGTTTTCACATCTCTCTTCTCTGGCCACAATTACATCTGTCCAATAACTTTTTTTTTTTTTTTTTTTAGATATGTTATCACAGGTATGATACTATCATTCTAATTGGTTCAGCAGTGGGTCCATCCTGGCACCATCTGGCACTGGCTCTGCTGGACATGGGGAAAACTGGAAGCTTCTCAGAGAAACCACACCTGTATCCCCTCTACCAAAACCTGGCCACACAAACCTAACACATTTATCTTGACTTTGTCGAGACCATCAGCAAGGTCTCCCACGGCATTCTTATGGCCAAATTGGAGTCACTGGAAAAGTGAACACTAAGGTGTGTGGAAAAGGGACTGGACCATCAGGTTTAAAGGGTCAGGTCACTGGCGCAACATCCAGCTGGTAGTTTGTGACAAGCAGTGTCCCTCAGATATTATATAGGAGGCGGAATACCCACTTAGTCAGTCTGTGAGTAGTGCCAAATAGAGGGAGAGCACTTTCTGCTCGGAGGGTGTCCAGAAGGTTGAGAAATGGGTTGAAGCAAACCCTGTGAAGCTGAACCAAGCACAGGTGAAGTATTGCAGCTGGGATGGACTAAGGTCATATAACAATAGGATCAGGGTGCCAATGCTGTATTGTGTCCAGTTTTGGGCTTCTCATTACAAGAAAGAAGTGGACATACTGGAACAAGTCATTTGGAGGACCACTAAGATTGTTAGAGGGCTGGAGCACATGGCATATGTGCAGAGGTTTAAATAGTTGAGTTTTTGCATATGACCTAATTGCTATATTCATACTGTCTAATGGGAAGATAAAAAATTAATTCAGAATTTTACTAGAAATTTAAACTAAATACAAGTAAAAACTTGGTCACCATGGGTGTTTGCATTGTATTATCCAAAGAGATTATGAGGTCTACGTTCTTGGAGATTTTTAAAATATGACTTGTTATTGGACCAGATAATCTCAGGAAGACCATTTTAGTTTTCACGTTTTTCACAGTTTTTGCAGTTTTCACAGCACATCCTGAGTTCTTCAGGCCCCTTTAGGACCATTATTTAGGCCCCTTTATTCCCCTTGTTCTGTGATTGTACCATTCTAGAAGGCAGAATCCAGAAATGTATGAAAACTCTTTTCCTCTAAGCTTCATTAACAACATGAAATAGATGAGACACCAAAAATTCTTAATGTCAAACTTAATGCCTCTGTTCATCACACTGCTGGCCGCAAAAAATCTTGCTTACTTGGTAGGCAGCTAAGAGAGCTGGCTCATTCAGTCTATTGCAATAGTTGCAACTACAACACTAAATGATAAGAAACCGTATTTTACAAATGATAGATTGCATACGGTTTACAATTTTATGGTTTTTTAGCATATTTATCAAAATCTTTCTCAAGATTCCAGTAGATGTCACTTGTTGGTATTAATATCTGGCTTCACTTACACACAATAGTTCTCAAATCTATATTCTTTATTCCTTTGTTATATCCAATCAGGAATTTTTGTTGGCAATGTTAAGAATTTTGGAGGCCGCAGTAATTAACACTTAGCAGTTTGGCAAGAACAGTTTTTTCCACGTGTTGCTAATAAGTATACAATGACAATTCAAAATCAGGATTTAAGTTGTGCAATAAAGCCTAAACCATTGCACTATCTACATATAAAGACTTGCATTTTTCATAAAACTATGTAATTAATTTAACAGTCTAAATTAAATTTTTAAAGAAAAATTTGCTCCAACTTTGAAGAAAAGAACACTGGAAAAGAAACAAAGTAATCTTGTATTGCTTAAAAATCTCTGTATTCTGGCAAATATCTGAATAAATGGTCAAAGATCTATTAAAATTAACAAGATTCATCTAATGGTCTTTTGTTCATTTAAAGTGTAATTAATCCAAATTAAACTTGATTCTGGAGAGATTTTAAAAGGAAATAAAGTACCTTTTGTCTCATTTAATCATTGGAGGATATGAGTTATACACACTTCACTGCTACAAGGGCAAATAGGCACATAATACTAAATTTAAAGGACCCTCAGCTTTTATTTCTCTGGACTCAAGTATTCGATTTTGGTTGGAAAAAAAGAGTCTCACAACTGTCCAGAAGATCTCAGAGGGTTAGTTTAGAAGCATCAAAGAATGCTTTCATTTAAATTCATGATCTGGGCTTATTCAACCTATGCTCGAACACTTGTTCATCCTTAGCCTCATAAGAATTTCTTGTAGGAACATTTTCTCGGTTGATAGGATTTAGCAAATGAAAAATATCTTTATAACTTCAGGGAAAACCAGTTCATGGACTATGGAGGAACAACCTACAAAGAAGTGATATTTTTAAAGCAAATGAAAAAAGTTTAAGAAAGATTTTTTTTTTTAATTTTGATAATTGAAAAAAAGGAAATTCCATATTCTTTCCATATCAACTTTTTTCCCTTATGGGTAGGTTTCATAATGAAACTGAATTTGGGGCCTTTCTGTCAAATAAATAGAGCTGAAAACTGACAAGGTTTACATTTTTAAATTGCTTCACAAAAAAGTCTGAACTAAAGAAATTTCTTGGATGGGTTTAAGTGGAGGAGGGGTGTGTGTGCACAATTGACACACAAGATTTTACAGCTGTGTGTTACTCTGATGCTGAGATGGGCTTCTGCATGTACAGTAGCATCATGAACAATGAGTGAGCTTGGTTGTCCTTCCATGGAAATTATGTTTGTTCTTAATTCTACTGTGAAAATGGTAAATCACCTAATTTACATAGATATACAAAGATGAATATGACCTCAGCAATTAATGTTTTTCCTAACTAGATATTAATTAAGTCAAGAGAGACTTTTCCATTAACACAAATAGGTGCTGGACTTTGAGCCCTGAAGAAAGCTTTGTATTTAATACAGGATTTATGCCCCTATAAATCTGGAAAACAGAAAGTGAATGTATATCATATGCATTCAAACAATAACTTCAAATAAAGCTTGAAGCATTACTTTATTTATTGCTGCTGATAAAGTGTTTCTGCAAGAAGCTGGCATTTATTTTCATATTTCTCAGCAGCACGAGCAAGTTCCAAAATTATGAATTAAAATTCATGTCAACCTGTATTCATGCATTGCAAAAGATTAAGGGGAAAACATATTCAAGTTTGGCTAGACTAGGTCAAGTACTGAACTGAGAGTGTGTAATGTCATTTGCAATGCAAGTGATAAATAGGAATTGGAAGCTGAAAAAACTCTTCAGTCAGTTATGGCTGCAAAATTTGTATTTGCCTTTCTGATTTAAAATTGTCCACATTTGTTGGTATCTAAAACAGGGAAAAAATTGAGCATTAAGTCAGAAAGGATCTTGTCAACCCCTAGTTCAAATTTTCATAAATTTAATCTGAAGGAGTATTTGATTTCTGTAATAAGATTTGCAGAGTCCTCTGTGAGAGCAGCAGCAGCACTCCTTGCTTTCCATGAAACACCCTGGACACAGCACACCAACTGTGTGACTATAGCCATTGAGTGTGCTTATCCTTCCTGAGAAACCCAGAAGAGCATCCTGTTCCTGACCATGCATGTCCATGGCCATTTCCCCCGTGAAAGTGCCACTTCCCAGTTACAACCCTGATTAAAATCAGGAGCATCCTGCTTCCTTCTGTTGGGCCATTCTGGATCTCATTGAAAATTGGACTAAGCTGTGTGTCCGAAATCATGTCACCCCTCCTCAAGAGGCAGTCTTGGAGTGTGATCTCCTGCAGTGCCATCAATTCCTTGTTCAAGGATACTGGTAAGACATTTCGAAATGATGTATCTTTTATTTCCCACTAAATTAGATTTTCCAGCTCTCTTTTTGTTTGTCAGAATTAATTCCCTCAAAGCAATCTTTTATTTAAAACAAATGGTCCTAAACTTTTCCTATCATATGAGACATTTTCAGTGATTTCTAAGGTTAAACCTTACAAAAGTGTGCATTTGGCCAAGGTCTACATATGTAAATAAGTAAAACACTGAGGAACTTGGAAATTTAAATAACCAGTCCTGTTCCAACCAGGCTATGAGACCAGAAAAGCAGAGAAATACCTCATCCTAGCCTTTGTCATTACTTTAGGTATTATGAATCACTTTTAGGAAATTATCACCTTAAATCACTGAACTTTTATCAACTTGTATTTCCTTATGTGCTTATAAAAAGTACATTTTTTTAAGATGCTCATTGCCAACTGCAATTTAAAATGAGTATTAGAAACTTTTAAGAAAATGCTAACAATGAGCAGGAACAGAGAAGCATTTGAAAGGTTTAAAAATAAAAATAATGCAATTTTGCGCGGAGCACTTCATAAAAAGCTACTCTTGTGGCAGCAAAATTATTCAATTAAACAAAAAAAATCTAATTGATATATCTCAGAACTAAAAGGAATTTCTATCTTTATGTTCTTCTACAAATTTTCAGTAAAATTACTGGGAAAAGAAAATACCCAATATTGGTTTAAAATATCTGTTAAGAATAAGAGACACAACTGAAAAGAAAGGAGGCACCTGACAGTTATTCCAGTTATTAAAATGTTTTGGTCTGTGAGCCTCTATACTTCAACAGCAGTGAATTTTATACCAGAGTCACACATTTCACTCTTAAACATCCCCGAAAATGGCATTTTGAAATGAAGCTGACAATTTCAATAGGCAGCTGCTAAATTCATAACATATTGTATTAAGTAGCTTTTTCCTTTGCTTTTCTCTGTGTATTATTTCTTATGTGTATTTACAAACCATTGAATTATAACACATATAAAATAAATCAAAGCAGATATTTATGGTTTACTGGAAGATGAAAAACTCCACATCCAGTCTGTCTGAGAGGACTTGAACTTTTTTAACGCTGTAGTAAGGAATATTTTAAAATGCATCCTAGATTAGTTTTTAAGTTTTGGAAAATTAAAAGCAGCTAAACATTGTCTTTCCAGCAGTGTAGAAATCTCTGTTTTCTAAAATTAAAAAAAAAAAA
>VWZT01004727.1:68720-81239 GCA_013397055.1 Pachycephala philippinensis
TTTGAGCATTGATATTTTTATGCCTCTTTGTATCATACCAGGTTCTTTTCCTCTGTGCTCTGGTTGGACTGGCAAACTGTTCAAATGGTCCCAATGAGTGCAGAAGACACCACTAAACAAATGATTGAACTGGATTTTGATATAGGCTCAAGCAAAATTCCAGGAAGTGTACGTTTTTAAACAATGTGTTCTGTTGAAACTGAGAAACTTGCAATTATCCTTTTTCAATGAAAGCAAGGATTAACATCTTTCAGAGGGGGATATCTACGGAGAAAATTCTCAAGGCATCAGAAGAAAAAGACTCATGAATATATGAAATATGCATTGTGCACAGTGTTGGTCAAGGGGCTCCTGATCTTCACTAAAACTTGTGCATGTTATAAAACCCTTTACAGATCGTTCACTAAATCTATCGCAATAATGCAAAATTCAAACAAAGCAATAAGGTTTAGAGAATACACTGTGTCTTCAAGATGATTATTTATTGGGTGACCTCCCCAAAGCAAGCCTCAATAATAAATCTTGTTGGATTTTCACATTAAAAGTGTGTATGTGTGGGTTGTCTGCTTTTTTTATTGCTTTTGGGTTTGTGTCATTTTAATTCTGTTATTTGTACAGTTTCATATCTGAATCCAGGCATTTGAACACTGTGGAATTAGAACAGCCATACTTCTAATTTGTTTGTTTTCTCTTAGTGTCACTTACTGAAGTTGCTGTGCTTGCAGAACACGTCAGACTTCTTTGAAGCTATATTTGTATTGTTTTAAAAGATTTCATTATCTCTACCATATAATGTAAATTTAATACTATAACAATAATAGGAATATCAATCATTTTGTGTGATTTGTTTTACATTATGACTCTTGCAAGTAAAGTATGTCATGAAGTCGTAAGAATACAATAATTTGGAATCTAATATGCCATGAGGGGGGAAAAGCTTTTTTTTCTTTAAGATTATTATGATACTCCTATTCCTCTAGACTCCTAAATCTCCTATTCTTCATCTGATTCACATAATTTACAAATGTGACTGAGATAATTGAGGAAATGTGATCTATAAATAAGAATATTTCTTGAGCTGGCTTAGAAATATCAATATATTTTTTCTGTTACTACTGGAAAACTTTGCTAAGTGTTATTTTGGAGGAGGGATGCTTAGAAAAATACCCCAATTCTAATGACACTTTACTGAAAAAAACCCCAAATTATTTCATACTTAAATGTTCAACTTTGGACTTTTCAAGATAAAAACGGTATTTCCACTTTTACAAGTTTGCTTTATATAGGTGATACCTCAATATAAAAGATATTTCTGATCTGGTACATGTTAAATTCCAACTTTAAAAATGTTGATGTTTCTAACAAATTTTAGTTTTAATGAGATTTTATTGTTTAAAGAACTTTGGTTCTTATCATATTTCTTAAAAAAAAAATCAGAATTTCCTAAAAACTAATCATTAGCCAGGTTTTGCACAGAAACTGTAGAGAGCTTATAATAAATAGATACATTTCCTTTTAGGATCTTATCACCTTTTAATGAATCTGTCCAGAAATCTTTCTGAGTTTTAAAAGAAAAGAATTCTGAACTGAAATTAAAAGGCAAAAACGTGAAAAGGTTTTCCAGGAAAAAGTGCTTTGAAACTCTCAAGTGTTCTCAAATGTTTTTATTCTTTATATGCACTTTCAGATTGAAAAAGCTCTGCAAGGCAAAGATTAGATTGTTTCCTAATCTTTCCCTAACTTAAAATCTCTTGGAACTATTATATATGAATTTCACAAAGTTTAGACAATATTTCCCTATGGAAATTATTCTTGATAGTTTTTCAGCTGGTTATTACCATTTTCACACTTCCTCTACAAGTAATGCTTAACCTACATTAGGTTTAAATTCTTTTGCTACTACTGTATTTTTAAAAAACAATAGGAAACCTTTCTTACCCTTTTAGAGTTTTGATTGTTCCTTTGATTTTTCAGTCCTACATTTTATGTCCATCCTGTTGAAAGATATATTACTTGCTTTGTTGTGTTAGACAGATTATCTAATGATTAGTTTCCACAAATAATTAGGAAACTCTAAACCTCCCTTCACCATAACAAGGCTGATAGAGCATACACAAATTACAAACTCATGGTAAGTTAAGGAATATTTACTGAACTATTTTGCCTCTGCAAGACAACCAAATGCTTGTTGAGACCAAGTTTTTTCACATTATTTCAGTAGTCTATGGCTGTCTCTTACTGTCTCTATTGACACTATTAAAAGGCAGCTAAGGACTAATAGAGTATTTGACTGTTGACATATGGTAGATGATGGTTTCTGAGCTGATCTAATGCCTGACATCTTCAACTCAATCCAAACACTCATTAAAAAACATAAATCCCTTTTACTCGGTCACTTGTCACAGGGAGAATGGGATAATAATTAGAGCACTAGTCATGAATTTAAGAAAATAGTATTCAATTAACTATGTTACCATTTGTGTATGACCTTAGATAAATTACTTGGGTTAGATTTTCAACAGTATTTGGTAGTCAATGTGGAATTCATCTCATTTGACTTTAACTGTCAAAAATGGAAGTATTTAACCTAAGTAGTTGTATCAGGTCTCTTTGCAGGCAACGAAGGAGGAAGATACGTCCCTCTAGAGGAAATGTCATCCCGCTTCTCTTTTTCTGTCTCAGAGAGAACCTACATAATTAGCTTCGACTAAATGCTTTGCTCTTATAACTTTATCCAAAAGGAGCTGATGATTTCTGTGACTAAGTTCTCCAGTGAATGGTACATTCCCTACACCAGCAACAGCCTGAGGAAAACTGCATTATGTGAGATGGTGACGCACTCGGACACAAGAGAAAACAACGTGGATATGGGTCAAGAGAAAGAGGGCAAAAGCCTGGGGCTCTGGGCCCCACTTTATTTATATATGTTCTTAGAAATCACCGTGGATTGGAGGGGGAAGTCAACACCCCTCAATCACACTGGTCAAAGGAAAGGTCCATCAAACGTCTCCGCCTAGGAGAAATGGAATGCAAACAACTGGCACGGTTAGCAAAACATGGCTATGTTTACAGAAAAGGCCTGTGAGAAAAGTCTCACAGAAATGACAACAAAGAGAACTGTGAAGCTCAGGGCAACAAGATGGGTCAATGCATTTGAAAGAGGTGACACGGTTGTCCTGAAAGAAAACTGTATTCTTAATGTTCAAGTATGCGAGACACCTACATCATACTGAAACTGGGCAAGTGATATGTCACTGCAAGTGCACAAAGTCTCTTTGAGGACCGATGGTTATGCTTGCAATATGTATTTATGGAAATGATGAGCCCACGTACAAATTTACACACAAGAATGTGAACTAATGCAATACCTATGCACTCATTTTGATCTTGAGCATCTGCTGCATTTGCCATTGCAGGAGAAAGTCATCATGGGATGTTTTTCTTTCAGGATGTAACAAGACACTCTGAAAGTTCAGACTAAACATGTGCTTTAATGAAAACATTTTAGATATTCAGTATGGGCACAAAAGAACTAACGACTATGTCAAGGGAGGAGCAAGAATAGGGATTTTGGAGCCTTATATAACATAATTTGGCACTTGACAAATTATATGTTAAGGATTTAATTATGCAAATAAAAACTCTGGAAGAACAGGATCACAAGACTCCCAAGAGTGCACATTAGAAAATGAACAAAAGCACTATTAGAAATGCAATATATACACTGCTTACTATCAGAAATGGATCTTTTTTTCTGTCATTGAATTTTATTTTTTCTTTTACACTCAGTAAAATTATTTTTATGAATATATGTCGTGTCAGTATTATTTCATTATTCATCTGCAAATCCTACTACTATATTGCCATTGCAATTTTCCCTTTGTATTCTGGAGGTTTTGTGTAAATTTTTTGTTTATTTGCTTCAGAATTTTTATTCACTCCCTTCAGTCTAGTTAAATATGATGGGAAAATTTAAAGTATAACAGAAAAATAAATTGGTTTGATTTTTATTACAAAACTTTTTAGATTATTAAAAGTCAGTATTTTGAGCTCCACTTGATTTTGGCAAGTGGCCTCTTTTCATCTTTTATTTGAACATGCAAGTGTGTAAGATGTGTGTCTTGCAAAAATATCTTAAATGTTTACAATGTAGTACAAAATAAGCTTAGCTTTTTATTTTCCCGGGAATGAGAATCTGACATCTGAAAGTTCCTTAATGAAAGTCTGAAAACTTGCCTCTGGGAGGCAATTTCTTTATTTCCTTCATTTCTTCAGTGGGGAAATTATTACTCAAATTGTGGCAAGGGTCTGTGACTCATTGTTTTTAGCCATTTTGAGATTCTCTAATTGCTCTGTAGAGCTGAATATATGATCTGAAGCTTAGTTAAACCTGTTGCAGCAGTTAAAAGTATTGCCCTTACCCTTTTAGCACAGGAAGATGAAGAACCAGAGGGTGTTTGATCTACTGAAACAGCAGAATGAGATACAGATTATAGAAATCCCAAGTATTAATGCTCAATTCTAAATTTCAGCAGGTGAAAGTGGACAAAAAGAGGAAGTCAAGAAGGTACAAGCCTTAAGCAACTTCCAGATATGTGGTAACTGAGTAAATATGGTTTTCCAGTAGCTCTTGGCAGGCTGTGTTGGGTCCCAGGGCTGTCTAGGCTGCCCTTGCCCTGAGCTGGGTTCCCCATTGCCCAGCCTTTCTGATCTCCAGCCCTGGGAATGACACCAGGGAAAGAGATGGCAGACCCTGGCAACTCCAGCCAGTCAAACAGCCTCTGGAAGTACTGGGGGGCTGTGGGGCAGCTGTCACCTCTTCCATGAGAGCAGGGAGACAGCAGAAGTCTGGGGAAAAACAACTGTATAAAAACATCCCCAAGCAGAACTATGAGTGAGAAGGAATATTCTCCCTCGACCATGAATATCACAGTCCTCATGGCAAAGACAGGATGCTGAATGCCAGTCTCACTTATCTCAAGAAGGACTGAAACAGCCAGCTGAAAGTGCCCAAGATCTGTTCTGGAAGACTGAGGGTAAAACTAGTAAAAATAGGTATGTAATTGTATGGGGTTTCTTCGTGTAAAAATTGTATAGCAAGCTATAACTCTACTGTCAAAGAGGGTTTTTTCCTGATTTAATTAAGTGTTTTGGACTGTAAAACTATTAAAACATTAGTTGGATTGCCAGTAAATTCATGGGTCTGTGGCTTTTGTGGTTTAACCTCAGGTGGCCACTAAATACTGTGGATGCACTCACTCACTCCCCATCACCTTCCACCTCTCACATGAGGAGAACAATTGGAAAGAAAAGGTAAAACTCATGGTTTGAGATAAGAACAATCTAATAACTGAAAATAATAATAATGATAATCATCATCATAATCATAATCACGATCATAACAACAATAATAATAAACAGCATCAATATATTAGTAATCCTGATAATACTAAACATGCTGATAATCATATTAATAATTATAATGATAATTTTAATGATAAGAACAGAGAGAGAGAGAGAGTAACTGAACCCAACATAATTGCTCAGCACCCACTGACAGATGCCCAGTCTGTCCCTGAATAGAGATCAGCCTGCTTCCAGGTAACTCCCCCCAGTTTATTTATTGGGCATGATATTCTATGGTGTGGAACATTCCTTTGGCCAGTTCAGGTCACTCGTCCTGCCTGTGCTTCTTCCCAGCTTTTTGTGCACTTCCTTACTGGCACCAGTAGGTTTGGATAGGAAACCAAAAAGTCCCTGACTTAGGGTAAGCACAATTCAGCAACAAATAATCTTTGTGTTATCAACATCTTTCTCATGCCGAATCCAAAACACAGCACTCTACCAGCTACTGCCAATAAAATTAATTCTGTCCCGGCCAAAACCAGGACGGTGACATGCTCTCATTTTTCTACAAGACCTTGAGCAAAACAACATTTAAATACAAGTTCAGTAGTGATAGTGAAACATTTCTTGCACACATTACGTCTCTTTCTGCTTTTATTCAACACTCTACTGTTGGCAGAAAATGAACATTTTTTTAGTGAAATCTAAATTAAGCATCTTCCTAGTGCCACAAATTCAAGACATAACTTTATAGAGCATAAACGCAAAAGCGGGGTTTTCCTGTGTTGGTGCTCAGCTCCCAAAAAAAATTAAAAGAAGATAAACCCACATCACAAGTTAAAATGTGCACTTCCTTCAAATGCTGCATTCAGACACCACTGCTTTAAGGGTGGTTATTTGTCCTCTGCTGCTAACATTTTATTAATATAAAATAGTATATTGACTATGAACAAGATATTAATATTTCCCCTAACATAAAATTTTATTCAAATTCCAAGTTCAAAATTTCACCAAAAAAATTTGATTTTCAATAGCGAGTTCTGCAGGTCCCAGAATTGAAATATGTTTGCTTTTTAGAACCTTTGAATTCAACACCTATTAAAATTTCTATGAAGTCCTTCCTGTAAATACAGTATATTGGGTGAGTTTCACTGCAAAATATTCAGTCACAGTTTGCTTAACTACAGAAGACAGATTTGCCCATTCGCTCTTCTTAATAGCCACAGACATAAAAGTTCATGTTTTGGTTTTAGTTAAATGATGCAAAGGGTCTGGAGCACAAGCCTGGTGAGGAGCATCTGAGGGAGCTGGGTGGGCTCAGCCTGGAGAAAAGCAGGCTCAAGGAGGAACCTTTTTGCTCTCTACAACTCCCTGAAAGGAGGGTGGAGCCAGGTGGGGGTCGGGCTCTTCTCCTAGGCAACAAGTGGTAAAAGAGGAAACAACCTCCAGTTGCTCCAGGGGAGGTTTATATTGGATTTCAAGAAAGAAAAATTCTTCATGGAAATGTTTTTCAAGCATCAGAACGTGCTGCCTAGAGAAGTGGTGGAGTCACCATATCTGGAGGTGTTTAAAACAGGTGTAGACGTAGCAATTAGGGACATGATTTAGTGCTTGACTTTAGTGCTAGGTCAAAGTTAGATTGCTTGATCTCAAAGGTCTTTTCCAACCTAATTCTATGATTCAATGTGTTGGGGTTTGGGTTTTTTGGGGCTGTGGGGAGGGAGGTTTGGTTTGGTTTGGTTTGGTTTGGTTTGGTTTGGTTTGGTTTGGTTTGGTTTGGTTTGGTTTGGTTTGGTTTGGTTTCCCTCTGGTATTTCAAGTATTGAATATTTTGAAGTGTAAGAAAAGACCATCCAAAGATGACAAAACTTCAGGTATTGCTTTCAAAGAAATATTCAAAGAAGAGTTCAAAAATACAGTACAATAGTTGCTGGCATAAGTCCTTTTCCAAGTTCACCTCTAATTCTTATGGCTATTACTTATTATTCCTTCCTTTAATGATCTGAGTACTTATTAACTTTGTGATCAAAGCAGTGAAGTCTTAGGATGTGTCATAAACACTTTAAAAAAATTCTGCATTTTTGACACATACTGTTTTAGAGGATAGAACTGCAATTTTTTTATCATTATTAGCTAAAATTCACTTATTAAACAACAGGCTTTGGTTCAGTGATGAAAATAGTCTTTTTTTTATCTTTTACTTGTTAGTGTGTCTATTATTATAACTCATGCTGTGTAAGTGAGTGTCACATCAATAGACTCAAGACGATGCAGTGAAAAACTCTGAGTTTGCTTTGAATTTAACTCCACAGGAGAAATACAATAGATTTATAAATGCATTTTTTACAGAGATTTCAACTAGACTTTAATTGTGTTATTATTTACATAGGAGTGTATGTATAGACAGCATGTTACCTCTTACCAGTGTGACTGACCAATGCACCCCCATTACAGAAGGGTGTAAGTGATCTCCCGGTGAAGTTTCCCAATTTGGAATGTTCTTTGAATTCCTGAGTCAGCTGATGCAGCCTCAGTTATTTGATTTAGCTGTCTGTATCTTGAGGTGAAAAGCAGGTGCAATTTGTGTCAGAGAGAGCTGTAATGCCTTTCTGTGGCTGGTGCTGTGTGGCCCTGTAGAGAGGCAAGGAGAACACACTTCTGCCCTTCTTGTCCTCCCCAAATAAATTTCTGTGTTGTATTTAATCTCTCACCTGAAATATACACTCTTCATCCTAGACAGGGAGTTGTCACTTGGTTCATGGATTTATTTTTCTGTAGCAGGAAAGAGTCCCGGTCTCTAAAAAGTCTTTGGGCAATGCTGTAATCAAAATAAAAGAGCTATTTAATGTGTTCATTATTCTTAATAATTAATTTCAAGATACACTGTTCTTAGTGACAATCGAGGGGGTTTTAAAGTGGCAACTTTACATATACATAAATGATTAAATTGGCCATTACACATTAATGTGTCTAAGTTCCTTTCTTGCTTTCTCCTCATGTAATTTTCTTTTACATGACTCTACCTTCAGCCTTGCATTCTCTGTCATATTGGTTTTTTAAACACTGTTTCTTGCAAGAACTGCAGAAAATAAATTTACATTATACCCTGGTAACAGTAGGTAGGAGAATACCTGTGGACAGATAGTTGTTTGAAAGCTTCTGAACTCATTTGAGCAACTCTGAGAGCCCACCTGCCTCTTCTGCCTTCACCTTTTGGAAAGTAGGACAGAACTTCTGAAAGCACCTGTCCTCTTAACTAGAGCAGCAGTCCCAGACATGTGACTCATGCAGTCTTCTGTTGTTTGGATCATCGAATTATTTGGGCTGTTTGGGCTTCATTTTTGCTTATGTGTGTCTGTTAGAAACACACTCACTAATTTTATTTAATGATTCTCTTTCTAAGCTTTCTATACAAGTACAGACTTTAATAGCAGCTGGAGAGACGAACATTAGCAACAGGACAGAAAAGCTGAGAATGCTGAGAAGAGAACTTGTTCCTTCAGGTTTACAATTATTTTGTAATGGCTGAGCACAGATGACTTTAAATCAACTACTTTTCCATTACCTTGCTATGTTTTCATATTTAGATTATTTCTTTTCTATTATTATTAGCTAGTGAAAGAACAATTTCCTCCTCTATTAAGGAAATACAATCATAACCTGACAGCATATTGAGATTTAATAAAGAATATTTTTCTTTTACATATTAATCCTAGACAATTTACATACTTAGCCTTGACAACTTATTGTAAGGGGGGCAGGAGGGGTGGAGAAGCATGGTGTACTTTGGGGAAACAAAACTGTTCTCCTGCACTGAAAAAAATCAATGGATAGAGGATGATCTGAAGGTTGCTATCATATAATCTTGGATATTTTTTATGTAGATGTACATTATTCTTTAGAGAATCTCTTTATTAGTCTTTCTAAAGTTCCACTTATTATGTAAATTCACTTAATCTCTGAACAAACAGTATCTGTGATTTTCAGGTGGAATATAGATAATTCTTTACTTTTTCTGCAAAATGAAATGTTTTTTACTTCCTTTTGCTGTATGATCACACCACAGAATCATTAAGGTTGGAAAGGACCTCCAAAGTCATCCTGTGCAACCAATCATATATTCAACTTGTGTAACTTGGAATTGTTTCTAAATATATGAAAGAGTGTACAAAAACAAAAGCAAAGAAAATAAATCTAAAGTGGTGCTGTTGAACTGACTGAAAAAGAATTTAAATGTTGCTTTTAAGATAAATCAACAGGAACTTCCTCATCTTAGAATTATTACTTACTTTTAGCTCTTCAGCAATGTTTGTGTGCTTTCTAATAATCAAGTTTTAAATGATTAATCATTAATATGTTTTAAAATTCTTTCACCTTCACATATAGGGCAGGCCAAACATTTTTGATGATAATAAACTGTTCCAATTAGTTATGTATGAATTTAAATTTAGAGTATTACCTCATTACTGTTGTTATATTATATGCTTGGGAAAACTGGGTTTCTTTTTAGGCTCTGTCTTTCTAGAGAGAAGCAGTACACACTGTAAATGCAATGTCATGCAGACATTTTAATAATGTGGTACAAGATCTGTTGATAGCTTGATTTATCCTGATAAAAGTAAATGAGCATTTCTCATTTTAAAATCTTTTACTTGTTCCTTCTTACTTTTTTTTTTTAATTAAATGAAGTTTCTCTTGCTTCAATTAAGATAATCAAATATTGTTTAATAGGATCCTGCAGACAGCAAATCAACCACATGGTATATGGACAAATCATTCTCCTATCCTTTAGGAAGACTATGAAATGACCTTCTGTTTATAACTGTCTTAATCAGATCAAGATTAGTGTTTTTACTATTGCAAGGATGCATTGGTGGAAATACCAAAGAAAGCTTACAGACACACACTCTGTTGGTGTGATTGCCTGGCAGAACTATCAATAATTCATATTGATATATGTCATGAAAAGGTAACGACTAGAGTATGTTTCATCTGTTCTTTAAATGTTATTAAATAATGTGCTTGCATTAAAAAATCCAATTTGTGTTATGCCTTGACATAGTAAAGAATTGCTCAAGTTTTTAAGAACCAATCTTTTCAGTCATATACACACTTGGGAAAACATACAGATTACATGGAAGAAAACAGGAGACAAAAATTATCGAGGTGTTTCATCACAGTTTATCATTCTGTCTTTTCTGAATATGCTCACAGCTGGCAGCCTACAAGATTTTAAAAGCGTCAAAGTAATTAGACACGGACTTAACAAGTTTGTTGTGAAAATTATTTTTAGAATTTGGAGTCCTTAAGTGTATTTTAAGTCATTGATGATGAAAAAGAGGAAAAGGCAGAGCATATAATGTAGAGTATTTAAGTCACCTGATACGCAAACAAACATAAAATTAGTTGAAAGAAAATTAAACTAGTTTGAAAAACTTGTTTTAAAGAATGTTGAAATTTTGGCTCTAAAAAGTCCTAGTGCAAATGTTTTGCTATAGAATAAAGCATTACTCAGAATACCAAATCTCTCTATTTTATGGGTTTGGATTGGTTTGTTTCTAATGAAAATCCAACTTTTCCAAAAGTGCAAAAAACCCACTCTCATTCCTCAACAGATTTATCTTCTGTATACAAAACTAAACTTTGTGACAGTTACTGGTAATGGAAATTCATCACATATTAAAAGAAGTCACAAAAGGGACAAGATATTTGAAACTGGTTTTTGGTCTGGGTTTGGTTTTTTGTTCATATATTAAGTGTTCCTTGCAAAATGAAAATTGAAATACATTTATTTCATAGCAATGTATATATATGTATACACACACACACACACAAATGCAAACGTGTACTTTCTTGGACTGTATGGCAGGTTTTTTTTTAATGGCTGTCTGTGAACAGTTTTTAAAAGCTGCTGTTTTCAGCATCTTTCAGAAGTACCAGAGAGCAGCAGCCTCCTTGCTTCCTGCCCTTCGACATTCGTTTACTGTCTCTCTCAACATAGATTCAGGTCATCTGTCATCCTTAGCAATAGCTAAAATTATTTTCAGCTCTGGCAGTTAGGGACTCACAAGGCAAGAATAGTCCACAGTTTCTTTTAAAAATGATTTCTAAATAAAGTGTGGAATTTATGCTTCCTGACCTATTTTTGCAAATACTTGCCTCTGAGTCAATGCTCAAATGCTATTTTTTATATCCTTCGAATTTTTATTATTGGTAATACTTTATGCAATAACTGCTTTAGTTCATAGATTTTCTCCGTGAATGTCTATGTCAATATGACCATCTAACACTAACAGTAGTAGTAGTTGGGTTGATCCAAATACATAAATTACTTTTGAAGGATCAGTTTGTACATGATTATTTTAAATGATTTTCTAGACTACATGGATGGAGAGTTCTCATTCAAGATTTTATTTTCTGATTTCCATGCTTATAGAGGATAAAATCCTTGGGAAATTCTCCACGGTTTTTCACATCTCATCAGGAAGAGATGCCTGTTTGGGGAATGTTTTTGTCAGTGGAAGCTCTTGTGGTGACATATAAAGATCTTCCTACTGGTATGATTCAGAGTCTTGACAACTGTGAAGCAACATACAAAAGGTATCTCCAATATTTTCTCAGTTATAGAAGCCATGAAGGGAAAAAAATACTCTGGCTGGGAGGTCCATTGCTCAGGTGAAACAAAGAGGAAAAATATAGGATTTTTTTCCTGTTGCTTAGTGGCACAATATACAGATATTTTATGTATCAATAGCTTTTAAATATTAGATAAATGACTTTTTCTTAAAAATAAAAAAAAAAAAGCCTGTCATGAGTAAATAGGGGGTTTTTGGTTTTTTTGGTTGGTTGCTTGATTGGTTTTGGGGGGTTTTTTGGTTTTTGTTTTTGTGGGGTTTTGTGTTGTTTGTTTTTTTAAATTTTTTCCTTATAAACTAGATGGCATTTTGCTACCAATTCTTCTGTGTGGGAGCAGGAACAAGTGTAGGAGAAGATCAGTGTGAAGCAAAACGATAGTTCTTCTCTGCACAATATTTTCTGCAGGTTAAGTTTGCACAGGTTGCTGCCACTGCAAACAGTAATAACAGATTCAATACACTAAATTAAATCAAATGCTGCATTTTTTCAACCAATACAGTGAGGTAGTGATACTGAGATGCAGACTCATGACTTACC
>VWZT01004727.1:81412-120009 GCA_013397055.1 Pachycephala philippinensis
AGATATTCTTCACAGATAAAAATCTCAAAAGTTTGAAACAGAGAAAATCATTGTTAAATCATCTAAAACAGATTTTTTATTCTTCTTTCTCCCAAGAGATGTAACAGTGCTTAAAAGACCAGATTTGGAATAGCCATCTTTTTTGCCCTACCTGTTTTTATAGCCTGCATTCCAAGATCATTAAAAATTCATTATATATTTAAAAATATTTTAAATTAAATTAGAAGCAATATGAATAATTATAACGGTCACACTGTTCTAATTACCAAAGTTCTGATAGGGAGTAAATCAATTGACTCTTTATTTCAGCATTATTCAAAGATACATTGATTATTAAAGGAGCACCAGAAGGGGATTATGCCTACAATAATTGGTGTCATTGAATTTGGCAGGAAAATGGTTGGTTAGAGAGTTAGGTGGAAGGTGGTGAACTTTGTGGATAATTTCCTCAGTGCTGTTCATTTCATAAAAATGTGGGACGAAAAAAGGGTGAAAAGTATCCTCTCTAATGTCCACTGGTATTAAATTTTGAGCCCATTATGAGGAGGTAATATTAGCCAATAGGTTCCCAGGAAAGGTACAAAAATTACTCCCTGAAGTTTTCTTCAAAACTGCTTTTTTAGCAGTACTGCTGTTGTGTGATATCAATTTTTAAAAAATCAAACAAAAANGTCATGAGTAAATAGGGGGTTTTTGGTTTTTTTGGTTGGTTGCTTGATTGGTTTTGGGGGGTTTTTTGGTTTTTGTTTTTGTGGGGTTTTGTGTTGTTTGTTTTTTTAAATTTTTTCCTTATAAACTAGATGGCATTTTGCTACCAATTCTTCTGTGTGGGAGCAGGAACAAGTGTAGGAGAAGATCAGTGTGAAGCAAAACGATAGTTCTTCTCTGCACAATATTTTCTGCAGGTTAAGTTTGCACAGGTTGCTGCCACTGCAAACAGTAATAACAGATTCAATACACTAAATTAAATCAAATGCTGCATTTTTTCAACCAATACAGTGAGGTAGTGATACTGAGATGCAGACTCATGACTTACCCTACACCTTTTACTATTGCAGTTCCCTCTGTCCCTCAGAAATAACAAACAAAAAGCACTCTGTATATTTGCTCAGATATTCTTCACAGATAAAAATCTCAAAAGTTTGAAACAGAGAAAATCATTGTTAAATCATCTAAAACAGATTTTTTATTCTTCTTTCTCCCAAGAGATGTAACAGTGCTTAAAAGACCAGATTTGGAATAGCCATCTTTTTTGCCCTACCTGTTTTTATAGCCTGCATTCCAAGATCATTAAAAATTCATTATATATTTAAAAATATTTTAAATTAAATTAGAAGCAATATGAATAATTATAACGGTCACACTGTTCTAATTACCAAAGTTCTGATAGGGAGTAAATCAATTGACTCTTTATTTCAGCATTATTCAAAGATACATTGATTATTAAAGGAGCACCAGAAGGGGATTATGCCTACAATAATTGGTGTCATTGAATTTGGCAGGAAAATGGTTGGTTAGAGAGTTAGGTGGAAGGTGGTGAACTTTGTGGATAATTTCCTCAGTGCTGTTCATTTCATAAAAATGTGGGACGAAAAAAGGGTGAAAAGTATCCTCTCTAATGTCCACTGGTATTAAATTTTGAGCCCATTATGAGGAGGTAATATTAGCCAATAGGTTCCCAGGAAAGGTACAAAAATTACTCCCTGAAGTTTTCTTCAAAACTGCTTTTTTAGCAGTACTGCTGTTGTGTGATATCAATTTTTAAAAAATCAAACAAAAAAATCACAGAGACAAAAAAAAGAGACATTAAAAAAAGAAAGGCAAGGAAAAAGATAAAATGTCAGTTTTCTCCTCCTCTTGCTGAATTTTCATGTTTCTTTTAAACTGAGAATATAGACTAATGTCTGTCTTTCTGTTGTCAGACCATCACCAGTTCAGCAAAAGGTAGATGTATAAAGTCCTGTAAATATACAAAGTGTATGAATTATCACGTATCCCACACATCTTCATTGTGCAACAAAGGATTTTGACAAATTATTGCCTTGAAGAAAGACACGGTAGGAGGATGAGGATAGGGGGCAGATTAGATATTTTTGCTCTCATATCTGATCATGAGTGCTTGCTAACACTAAATATCCACTTGATTTTCTTTCCCATGAAATGATAGTTTAATTGCAGCAAAATGCTATTTTCAATTAAGAAATGGTGCAAAGTAAATACCCATCTAAGCACTCGATAACAGTATCTGCAGACAGAAATGTAAGGCATTTTCAGGGCAGACTAAAACTGTTCTGCTTTTAAAATATTATAGGATAGAAAACAAAAACAAACACAAACCACAAAAGTCTTCATTTTTAGAACATGAATGATTTCCTTAAGAGTTTAAAAAAACAATTTTTAGAAACATATTTTTATTTTCTAAATGAAGTTTTGTGTGATACACCAACATGTTTGTCACTTGTAAGAAAAGAGAGGGATGCATAAATTCCATGTACTGAATTGAAGATGTTTTTAATATTTTCACAGCCAACACAAACCCAAACTCATTTTATAGTTACTGCCAAGAACATCTGATGCCATCTAGCAAGTGGGCTTCCTCTCACTGCTGGTTAGGATTATTTGATGTACTTCTCCCCAAACCCATCCCAGTGTAGGAAGAGAGCTTATCTCCTTCACAGGAGGCAAATGCACGTTAAGAAAGTCTTAAATGTCACCTGTTTATTTCCCTGATTCTTATTATTTTCAGTTTATTGCTCTGAAACAGGTTCAAAAATAAATAGAAAGCATGCTTCTATTTGTCTTTTTGACCAAGTCTGTAGACTTTGGATAACAGTACAAATGATAACTACATCCAGGCAGACACTAGTAGAAATGTGTTTAAAGACATTTTTCTGCTCTTTTGTTTCACTGTTTCCTTATTCGTTCCCTTTCCTGACCTTTTCTCTTGAGAAAATGGATGAACTACAGCTGTTGCTTGCTTGCACGTGGAGTCAGACTTCCACATCTGTCATGAATAGTTAATACTGTGCAATATAAAATGCTCTTCTAGGCTGTCATGCACTGCACATAGCTTTAAGTGGGTCAAGTTGGATTTTGCCAAAAAGTAGAAAAGTAATAACACTGTTGTAATACCAGAGTTAGTGAAGCAGACTTGATTTACTTCTCTGTGTCAAAACATTCACAACCCAGTCAGGAATATATTCAGTTATACTTGGAAGAAGAATGAGGATAATAATCAAGGCAGGGATGTATACACACAGATGAACATAGTTGTCCTCATTAATCCAAAATATAGAAAACCTCAGACATCTAGTTCTGTGTTTTTTCTGATGGTCGCCTACAATAGTTGCTTAGGTAATGATTAAAAGAATGAAGGAGCTACAAAATTATCTGCTCCCTGACAGATTTCTGGTTCTGATGATTTTCAGCATATCATTACTTCTGATGGAACTTTTATTCACAGATGTCTTCTATGAATTTTTATTAGTTTTTAATCAATATGTATATTCAAAGTGTCCTCTTGCAAGTTCAAACTCATTACACATTGTGTGGCCAAAACTAAACTCCCCTTGACTGTCACCTAATTGTATGCAACAATCATCTAATTTCTCTATTAGAAGTAATAATGAAGAATATTTTCTTATTAATATTGTCCTGCAACTCAACATGTGTCATGGACCAGTGCACTTACCTTGGTTCTAAACTAAAAGGCCCTGGTGTCTTTCACATGTTACCATAAGGAATCTAATTATTAATTATTAATTATTTCATGCTCTTCTTTGCCCTTTTTTGTTCCACAATATCTTTTTGAGATAGTAGATGCACTGTGCAGTTTTCAAGACAATAAGCTACAATTTCTAGGATGATTATGGTTTAAATGTTGTTCTTTATTCCTCACTTTCTAGCAGTTCTAATTATCTTTTCATGATATGGACGAATTGAGAAAGAGTCATCTGCAGTGACTTTTTTGAATGTTATTTAACTAACGTTAGTTTGAATGTGACATGTAACTAATGTTAGGCTGAATTGGTTCAATTTCAAGGGAAAAGCTTGAAAATAGGATCTAAGCACATCTGAAAAAAACTTAAAAGGCAGAAAGAGCAGCCAAAAGAAAAAAGAAAAGCCAAAGCTTGTCAAAACCTGTTTACAAGATGAAATCTCATAAATTATTTGGCTGTTCTTATGATTATTTTTAGCTTGGTGTTGACAGTGCTAAGATTTCCTTTCCTTTTTCTTTTTGCATCACACGTTATCAGCTATCCACCCTACCTTATTTATTTTCCTTGAGTTTTAAAGTTTCTTTATTAGAAACTTTATTTTTAAATGAAGTTCCATGATTTTTAATGGAAAATTTTAGATAATAGACATGATATAATACTGAAGATGAAAAAAAAATTCAAGGCAAAAAGAGCGATTTATTAGAATGCTGTGAATACAATAGAAGCAACTAAAATATCTTTTTGGGGATTTTTTGAAAATCATACTTAATTTTCGGTGTTTGATACTTTTCACTGCTAAGCAATGCCACAGGCTTTATTTTAAATTCGTGAGTAAAGCAGGGGAAATGTGTAGAGCCAGTGGATGACTTTGCAAAGAACTGAAAGTATGAAAATATTTATCTAGTTCTGGAAAGCTCCACTGACTGAAGTTAGAAATCATCACAAAATCAGTCTCTCTCTCTCTCACATACACACACAAAAAACCCAATAAAATATATTACAAAAGGAACCTTTGTGGCTTTATTTCCAAACCAATTCCTCAATAATTAGATACTTTCCTAATTGCGGCTGGTTGTCCGTTCTTTCAGTGAAAAGTAAGTTAATTTGGTTTTGCTGTAGGAATATTTCAAGATCTTTGTACTTTACAGAAAACAATATAATACCTGCTATTTTTCTTTAATTTTGGAGATACTATGTTTTGAGTGATTAAATCTTGACAATGAATGTCAAGATTTCAAAGGAGCAAGTGAAACAATCAAGTCGCACTGGCAATACAGTATAAAACATTCTTTAAGTAGAATGTTAGGCAGATACATGGTTTCATCATTCTTACCTTCTTAGACTTAAATACAATGACATTTATATTTAAGCTCTCCTTTTTCATAAAAGGTATTTTTTATTCTAGCTGTACAAGCTCTCATGAAGGAAACTTCATGAATAAAATATTTCATCACCAAAACTTTCTCAACGGAAAATTAGGATATCTTTGAGAGCACCCAGCGTGTAGCTGCTCATCCTTTATCTATTGACTGCCGTTAAAAACACTGAAAGAAGATTTATATTTATCCGGCATTGACTTCTTTTCAAAAGGTTCTGTGTAGTCCACATCAACTAGGATAACAAAAACCCTGCATGATCATTTACTTTTAAGCTTGCATAATTCGGTTACTTGTAGAGCCTCTTTTAGTATCCTGTGATAGAAGTTTATTGTGCTAGAGAAGGAAACTTGATTATGGTCTTCAGGGTAGCGATTTAGGCCTATGAACACCTCCACAGTTCTTACTTGCTGCTGAGATCCCAGGATCTCTTTATGGATTTCTTTTCCTACGCTTAGTCATTTTGACAAGAACGTGATTTGCTAAAGGTGGCCAAGCGAAGGTTTTGATAACCTTTTCACATTCTCTCTGATCTCAAAGAGAACATTTTGTCCATTATAACCAGAGAATGCTGTGGGAACAGAAGGCAGATCGTGAAAAATGAGGCTATGGCAGTGGTATTAAATAACTATTTAATGTCAAAGAAGTGCTTTACCAGAAGTTTCTGCAGACTGCTGGTGTTTCATTTCTAATGAGGTAACGAGATACAGGAATTCTAAGTATTTGTAAAAAAAAAAAAAGCTATGATAGATAAAGAACTGATTTTTTTTTTCCCCTTTCTTAAGGCTTCTATAATTTAATGATCATCTGGGGAGAGAATGAAGCTTTGTACCCAATGTCATTTGTGTCCATGTCATAGAACTAAAGAGCAGAGAATTTAAAAACTAAATAGAGGATATGGCTGCTATTCTACTTCATAATTAGGGAGGGGAGAGTGAGAATGAACAGGAAAATGATTACATGGCTGCACATCATGATTATTCAAATGTCCTTCCAATGATCTCTATTTTGATAAGGGGTGGAAGTTACTCTATCAAATATGATGATACTGCAGAGAACATCTTTCACACTGAAGCATCAGAAAGTTCCGTACAATGATAAAACTATGCAAACAGGGTAAAACCTATGTTTTCTGCATGAGTTCTGTTTTCCATAAAGTTTAAGAATGTATGTCTTAAAATATTGAGTAGTTTCTGAACTTTTTGCCAAGGACTTCCTAAAAATTTGATGCACTGAAGTAAGGACTAGGAGACTTGAAATGGCTTTGAATGTATGAATTATCGTTTCTAACACATTTCTTTTTCACCATGTTCAAACATAGAAAAGTATTGATGTCAATAGAAAGCCTCTAACAGATTGGGATATGCTTTTGATAAAATGTGAAGAAATTTTCTTTCACCCATCACCCTATTTTTCTGAATTCATCTGCTTCAGGTGGATTAGCCTGGATAGAAGTGTGGATCAAAAGGATGAAGCTTGTCCTGTGGCAACTGATCAACTTCCTCTCCAGCAACATAGCAACCATATTGACACACAAACTCTCAGCCACTGCAGTGTGGATTGGAGCTTGGGAAAAGCAGCATAAAAACTGGAAAGGTCCACACTTTTGTTCAGATTTCCAACAGCCATCATGTTAAGAACTCTCTAGGTCATTCTGCTTAGTCTGTTTTCTCTTACAAATATTTTGAACACATATATTCAGAAAGTTCTCTGAAAAGTTTTAATTGTGCAGGCAAAAGAGAATTTTCTGATTCTAAACTTTTTATGCTCCAAAGTGTTAAGGATGTTATGCAAAATAAACAATAATTCCCTACTTCTGTATTCTCACTGTGACCTCCTCTCTCCTCACTGTGTCTTAAATGCATTACACATGAAGATTGTAAAAGAGCTAGTAAAGGTAAATGACCCAACTGTTAAAAACTCAACAGTCACTACAGTGATTGTCAGGCAGGGTTTTCTTATATCCATTATATGAAAAAGTGTCCAAGATCTGTGAGACTCTACCCTCAGTGCGGTTTCAGCTCTTGGACCCTGACATAAGGACCTGGACTTCTTGGAGCAAATCCAGAGGAGGGTAATGAAGATGATCAGAGGGCTGAAGCACCACTGCTAAAGAGAGAGGTGAGAAAGAGTTGGAACTCCTCAGCTCACAGAAGAGAAGGCTCTGGGGAGAGCCTTCCAATTCCTAAAAGAGGCCACAAGAAAGATGGAGAGGGAATTTTAGCAAGGGCATGCAGTGATAATACAAGGGGGAATGGCTTCAAAAGGAAAGAGGGCAAGTTTAAATTAGATATTAATAAGAAACTCTTCCCTGTGAGGGTGATGAGGCCCTGGAACAGATTACCCAGAGAAGTTGTAGATGCCCCACTCCTGCAAGAGTTCAAGGATGAGCTGTGAGCAAGCTGGTCTCGTGGAAGGTGTCCCTGCTCACAGCAGGGAGTTGGAACTGTATTATCTTTAAGGTCCCTTCCAACCCAAACCATTCTGTGGTTCTATGTGTCAGATTAAAATATGTTAATTATTTTAGTTGGTAAGCAAACCAACTAAACTGAGTACTTTGTCATTGATAGGTCTGAGATTTTCTTCTCTCCTTTCCACACCTGGCTTTCCAAGAGGAGTCAGGATTTCTCCTGCCTGTGACCCCTGTTTATCATGGGTCCTCAATGCACAGGCCATCAGATACCTTACGGTGCTCTGTAAAACACCCCATTCAATACTTTGTATGTCTTATCCATTTTTGCACATGCCAGTCATGATAGTTCTTCCTGTCTGGGCTCCGGGTAAACAGTTTCCCTAATCAGAGTATAAAACCACTTTTATTATATACATCTTGAAACAGTTTTTACTGTTTTGTGAAGAGGTCATTGCTTTTCAGGCAGGTGAAAACACTCCCTCACCGGCAGACTGACTTTCTCTGGGTGAAGTCTTTTCTACTTCATGATGATATCTAATGCAGATTAATTAAATTAATTTTGACTCAGATTTTTAAAATCCCATAAATTTTCAACTTGTATATTGGCATTTAAAAAAGAAATCTTTGTCCTCGAATTACCAGCCAGATAGTTTTATGATTAATGGAGAGAATAGGGAAAGGAGAAATATTAATTTCTATCTCATCTAAATTGTCAGTAGCTTGACTGGGCCTTAATGAATTGCATTGGCAACATAGTTTATTTACAATACCTGTCAAAAGTTCCCAGAGTACTGCAAAAGGTTTTAAGTATCAGAATAAAACGTTAATGTTCGGGTGTTATATCAATATATTGGAAACACCTCCTTGTATCACAGATCTAATCAATAACCTAATTTTGGGCAAGTGAATGTGACAAACAATGAGAATGAATGGAATGAAAGATTATCAACTCATATTTTCTATCATTGAGAAAGCATTACATTTGAGGAGTAATGATAGTGCCATGACAGAACATTGGGTGTGATTCCTTTTCAGAAAATCCCTGAGACTACCAATGAAGAAAAAAAGGGAAGTAAATAAAATCTGGTTTCAAGTACTAGTATTGTCTCCCCAGTCATTTGCTTATCATTGCAAAATAATTTCCTAAGACATAACATCGTTTCAAATTAGAAACTCCACAGGGCCAAGGACCTCTTCATCCCTATAAGGACACAGTTTTTCAGTTGCTAAATTTTATTCTTTTCTCATTCTACAAGAGTTCCATTGAAGTTCATGGAAACCAATGATAAACAAAGTTGCTTGTCTGGAGCATTTTTCTCTGAATTACCTACTTGCTCATTATTCCATTGGTGAATGTGACATAACCCAATATTCTTAGCTAGAAAGAAATTCTGCTTTAAAAAACACAAATCCAAACCACACTGTTCATACCAGCTACTAAGAGTTTTCACCTCCTGGCCAAATTATTTTAAATCTAGGCTAGTTGCTTAATTGCACTTTGGTGTCATGTCCATCATGTAGACAACAGTATTTAATTTTTTGTTATGTCAGCCAAAGACTCTATTTCATGTATGAGATTATTCTACTTTCATAACCACAGTACCATTTCTAATTTTGTGGCTGTCTTTATCTGAACTACACTGGTACTTTGAACTGAAAAACCTGATAAGTTAATCCAATTCCTACTCTACCCAGCTATTTTGATTTCTCTGTAGTAAGTCTGTTGCAGCAAAGGTGGTTGGATTTTTACATAAAATAAGTAATCCCCAAAGCATTTACATGTATAGATATTTTACAGCTCCTGTGACATAGTACAGAAAGTTGTAATATATCTGATTCAGGTCCCATTTCTACACCTTCCATGTATATCTGCATTTAGCCAAGCACTAAACCTCTTTCCCTTAAAATGAAGACCATTTTAAAATGACATGCGGCAAAGATGTCCTGCCCTGCCTATTAAGATGGTATTGCAGCAATACAATCTTATTATTGCTTCCAGCCGTTTCCACTGCTTATCATTTCAGAGTTAAAGTGCTTTGCCTCTCCAAATTCTTTCCTTGCAAAGAAAAGTCCCCAAGGCATTCAGCCTCATCTTCCTTACTGTAGCTAAATGACAATGGAAGGTTTTCAGTCTGAGAATTAAAGGGGAAAAAATTTGCAGAATATTTCTTGCTATTTCCTTTTGGGGAAGAGATCAAATGGCAGAATTATTAAAAAAAAAAAAAAAAGAAAAGAAAAAAAGGAAAAAAGAAAAAAACCCCCAAAGAATAATAAAATGAAGAGAGAGAAGAGAGGAGTGGACAGGAAAGGAAAAGGAAAAGGAAAAGGAAAAGGAAAAGGAAAAGGAAAAGGAAAAGGAAAAGGAAAAGGAAAAGGAAAAGGAAAAGGAAAAGGAAAAGGAAAGAAAAGAAAAAAGGAAAGAAAAGACACATAATCTTTATGAATCAATTTTAATGTAAGACATGGGTCACTTTTATTGCTAGTCACATTACTTGACATAGTAAATGGCAGATTTGATGTGTTTTACATGCCTGGTCAAAAGAACAAGGAAAGATTTTTTTATATCCTTGGGATATTAAAAACTTTTCTTCTGAATCCACACTGGTAATTGTATGACCCCGTGCAAGGGAGAAGTTGCCTTATTATGAAGAGTATTGGAGGCCTTTTTGATTTTGTCTCACAGTTACTTTACAAGCCACACCCATATTCCCATGTAATGAGCAGCAGTAATAAAACACAGCCACAAAGGAAATTAAGAATTCTTCTTGACAAAATAACAGTATTCATGAGGAACTACCACTGTTCATTGGTGCTACATGTCATTACACCCACAATCAGAGCTAAGTTTCTACTTTTTTGAGAAATTAGATTGTGTCGCAAATTCATCCTTCACATCAGACATCATGGTACAGGCAATGAGGATTGCATTTGTGATTGAAACAAATAATAAGCAGCAAATGATCTGAAGAATACTTGGTCACGTAGATTGCCTCATCTTGATCTCACCAGGGGTCACCATGATGCCCTGTACCCAGACTAAAAGGTTGCTGATGGCAGCAAGTGACAAATGCTATTGCTTTTCTTCCCTGTTTAGTAGGTCCCTGCAGGGAAAGATACCCTGGCCTGGTCAAGTCTTCAGACCTATTTCCCTAGTTTCAGTCCTAGTCAGTTTCACTAACAAAACAGGCAAAATTATATGCAATGAGTGTTATTAAAAGCCTAGTTATTTTATTTCTTTTATTTAATTAATTTTTATGTAGACTAGTATTAAATCTTTGCATAATGCACTTAGCTCATTGATGACTCATATTGTTATACTTCAATGCATATAATGTGTATTTATGTGAGATGAATAATTAGCCTTCGTATGACTGTCAAATAAGAGTATGTATGAGTAAGGAGTTAGTATGACTTGTAGAAGAAAAACAGATAACGGTCTGGTGTAAGAGAAGAAAATAGTGTTTAATTTTTCATTATAATTTCAATGGTCGTTTACTGGATGAACTTGGATGGGTTTCTCATACTTTTCTGAATTTCCTTCCAATTTTTCTTTCAATGAGAAAGTGTGTTTAGCCTGAAATATCATCTTTTAATTCCAGCATCAGTGGGCTGACTGACTGAGATTTCAAACACCTATTGTTAAAAGAAAATAAAAAAAAAAAGTGACTAAATAAAATCTTTTAAAAAGAAAGGCATGCTTGTTTTATGTATAACTATTTTAAAATTTTTGATGTGAGTTTGAAGAAATCTGTCAGATTTCATATTTCAATCTGTTTTTCACAGTTAATAGCAATATCGTTCTTTCTTGAGACTGAGCTGAGCACAAGTAACCTGTATCAGACACATTTCTGTGGGGTTTTCTGTTATGCATTGAAAACATTAGCCTAAAAGCAAAATGGAGAAAATAAAAAGAAATATAATTTTCAAAAAGATCAGACATGAAGAACACATACACAACTCTGTTAAATTAGGAGCAATATTCTGGAAATGAAGACTGGAAAAAAATGTGTACACAGATTAGATGGCAATTGATTCACTGAATGTTTCACAAGATAGATATAATGGAATGGTAATTAACTTGTTTTTTAGCTCAAAACCATAAACCAAAATAAACTCTTCCAGCCTAATCATGTTTACTTAATTTAGGATCTAATAAAGGAATGGTGGGATCAATAGGTGAAGGTGGAGGGGAACGGTGCACATGCAGAAGAACATTTTGTTTGAATTTCATTAAGAATCTCTGTAAAAGTTGCCTCTCTTGGATAAATAAACAAGATAAGCTAAGGAATATAAGAAATGTAATGAAAGAGGGTGCCTGTTTCAATGCCAAGTCATCTACAGTCCAGAATTTGAATACTGAGGTTGATAAAAGATATTTTATCCAAACAGAAATAAAAATAGATACCTACTGAATATGACTAAATAAAAGATTAGTGAAAATATTCTAGTCTGTTTCCTAGAGGGATTTACCACGATACATGGAACAGATAACACACTTCCTGTTCAGAATTTCACTTTGTTCCAGCATTTGTTTTTCAATGAGTTTGAATTAAAGTTATCAATTTCAAGTTAAAACTGAACACAGTGGTACCAAGGCTATTTCCTTATCTTGACAGAAATACTCGTGTCACCTGTGATCAGACAACAACTGGAAAACTCAGCAATATTATTACGTATAAAAAACCCAAATTTCCAAAAATTAGTAGTACCTATTAGTGAAGATACTGCCTACAGTGTCTTCGTAAGGAATACTGTCAGATCCTCTTATTAAACTTACGAAGGAAATCTCAACACACCACATGAAAATAAAAGCTAATAAACATCCAAAAAGACTTGGAAATCATTTTAATAAGATGATTAACTGCATAAGAAGTTAAACTGTCCATATCTTCTTTCTTCTCTATATATCTCATTTTTTCTATGATAAGGAAAACAGTGGAAACATCAATGACATTAAAAAATAATAAATTTAATATTTAGAAATAAGCAAGTAGACTCAGGAACAGAATATATTCCTGAGGTTAAGGAACATCAGATTTAAAAAAATAATTCAAAGTCTTTGTGGCCAGTAACAGAATTTGCAGCTAAATAAGATAGTGACTTAACTTGAAGTAAATGTTTCTACATTTCCTTAATAGGAATTAACCTTGACAAAGTTTCAGAGGAACCTTCTGATATGGAAGCCATCTGAGTTCTTTTCATTTTCTTCTGAGGCAGCTGGTACTTGTCATTTTAGGAGTCTGAACACCTGACAAATTTTTGGCAGCTCTGAACAAGTCTGGCAATTTCTATTAATTTATATTACTGTCAAAAATATTTCAAGAGCCCACAGCTCAGTTATCACAAGAGGGCACTACAGGAATGCCTGCTAAAAAGTCCCCAAAGAATCATCTGATGCAAGTTGGTTATTTTTGCCTTTTTCATTTTCTACTTACATTAAAGTAGAATAAAGGCAAAAATGCTAAAAAATTACCAAGATCTCACAGTTTGTTAATGAAAAATATTTATCCGGTGAAGACGTTCAAGAAGTTATACAATATAGTGTCAAAACACTATGTTATCAAGTATTTAATGGTCACTATTCTTTACAGGGCTCTAAAACATTTCTTCCACCCCAATCTTGCCCTTATCATCTTTTTCATGACTAAGTGTTCTCTTTTATGTTTTATAGAATGATCAACAGCGCAAGTGAGGTGCCTCTACACACAACATAGGGAACAAGCAGGAGGAGCTGAAAACCCACAGTGCAGCCAGAAATCTGTGATCTAATTGCTGTTGCTGAAACACGGTGGGATGAATCACTCAATTGGAATGCCTGTCAGCAACAGGAGACTCTTGCTCCAAGGATATGCTTGCATAGAGGATCACTTCTTATTTCAGGTGATAGAAAACCCAAGGAGAAGACGAGTGTTACTAGACCTGTTGCTTGCCAACATGGCTGAACTAATTAGGGATATAAGTCTGGACTTGGTGATCACACCTTGATGGAATTCACTTCCATGAGTAATCAGGACACTGATTTTAGGGGAACAAACTTTCAATTATTTAAGGAATTGGTGGATGGGACTTCCCAGGAAACTGCCCTCAGGAACAAAGGAGATGAACAGACATGACAGCTCTTTAAGCACATTTTTCTCAGAGTGAAAGAGATGTTGTTGATTCCTCTGTGTAAAAACATCAGACAAGGATGGCATGATACCATCATGGCTCAGTAAGGAACTTCTGATGCAACTAAAGTGTAAGAATGAAATGCACAGGCACTGGAACCAGGAACATGTCTCCTGAGAAGAATGTAGGGATGTTATCTAGATGTATAGGGATCAAATTGGCAAAGCTAAGACACAATTGGAGCTGGATTTGGCAAGGGATGCAAAGCATAAAAAGAACTTTTACAAGTATGTTGTCCAGAAAAGAAAAATGAAAGAAAATGTATCCAGCCATACAGAAGTAGTGTCCACCAACATGGAGAAAGACTGAGGTACTCAACAAATTTTTGCTTCATTTTCCAACAGCAATTTCTATTCCCACCTCTCTCAAGTCCCTGAACCTCAAGGACTGGTGAACAAAGTCCTTCCCATCATAGGGGAGGATCAGGTTCAAGGCCACATGAGGAACATACAAAAGTCCATGGGACAAAACAGCATACATCCCAGTACTTTGAAGGAATTTGTTGATGTAGTTGCCAATTTGCCACTCTCTCTCACGTTTAAAAAGTCATGGCAAGTCAGGTGAAGTCCCCAACGAGAGCAGAAAGGGAAACTACAGTCTCATTCTTTAAAAGAGTAGAAAGGAAGGCCCTGGGAACAACCAATCTGCCAGTTTCATCTCTGTTCCTGAGAAGATTATGGAGCAGATCCTTCTGCAAAGGTGTGTTGAGACTAAGGAACACAATGAAGTGATTAGAGGCAGCCAACATGGGCAATTCATGCCTGACTAAGCTAGAGGCCTTCTATAAGGGACTAAATGTGTTAATGGACAAGAGGAAAGCTACCGACATCAGCTGTCTGGCCTTTGATAGAATCCTCCACAACATTCTTACCTCTAAACTTGAGAAATTTGGGATTGATGGGTGGGCTGTTAGGTATATAAGGAATTGCATGGATGACCACAAGTTATAGTTGATGACTTAGTGTCCAAGTGGAAACCATTAGAGTGCTGTCCCTCAAGGATCTCAGCATAATGTAATGTCTTCATCAATACCATCAGTGGGATTGAGCATACCCTTAGCAAATTTGCAGATGACACTAAGCTGAGTGGTGCAGTTAATTTGCTAGAGGAAGGGGACATCATCCAGTGTGACCCTGACAGGCCTGAGGAGTGGGTCCATACATATCTCATGAAGTTCAACAAGGTCAAGTGGAAGATCCTGCAGTTGAGTTGGGGCAATTCCCAGTATCAGTACAGGCTGGGGAATGAATGAATTGAGAGCAGCCCTGGGCAGAAGGGTGGATGTTATTGGCTGACAGAAAATTGGATATGAACTAACATTGTGTGTTTACAGCCCAGAAACCCCCCGTGTGCTGGGCTGCATCCAAAGCCCTGTGGGCAGCAGGGCAGGGAGGGGATTCTGCCCCTCTGCCCCGCTCTGCTGAGACCCCACCTGCAGTGCTGCATCCAGCTCTGGGTACCCAGAAAGACACAGACATGTCAAAACGGGTCCAAAAAGGGACAGAAAATATAATCAGGGGGCTGGAACATTTCTCCTATGAAGCCAAGCTGAGAGAGTTGGGATTGCTTAGCCTTGAGAAGAGAAAGCTTGAGACACAATTTACTGTGTCCTTTCAATATAGAAAGAGAGCTTATAGGAAAGATGGAGAGAAACTTTTTGCCAAGTGTAGTAGTTTGAAAAAAACTGAGTTGATGGACAGAGTTTTACCAATCACTTCTCGCAATTTTGCGTATAAAAGCAGCATGGACGCAGGAAATTCGGGTTTTCTGGTTTCCTGTTTTCCCCTCAGGGGTGGCCGGGCCGGGCCAGGCCGAGCCAGGGTCCCCTGCCCCCTCTTCTCCCCGGCACCGAGGCACAGCCCTCTCTGGGAGGCTGTGAGAGACTGCCTCAGAGCCGTGAGCAGNTCAGAGCTGTGAGCAGCTAAGAAACCACCATATGGCTGCTGCAGAGCCAAGGCCACCCGGAGCGGCTTCTAAGGACTGGTGAGCTCCCTTCCTCCTTCCACATGGCTCCACGCAGACCCTGCGGGATCCAATACAGCATTCTGCAACCAACACAGCCGACATCAAACTAGAAAACATCAAGCAGCTGGCAGCATAAAGGAGAAGAAGCTTTTCTTTCCAACGTAAAGCCTGAAAAGAAATCAGCCCTTCGACGTANGTTGTTGCTTTTCAGGCTGGAATTTGCTTATCCTTAAATATCCCACGTGTGGCCCATGATGGCAGTGTGGGAAGACTGCAAGATTCATGAGAGAAATATATTTCACGGCAGCAGATTTCTGGACGGGTCTGTTTGCTAGTGGCAGTTTGGGAACCATGTTGAGCTGAAGAAACCCCTTTTTCTTCAAATATGGAAGAGACATTTAAAAACTGCAATTCTGACCTAAATCACATGTTTGTTATCCTTTGTGCAAGCTGGGTAAAAAAGGGGAGGTGCTGGAGGAAAAGGGGAGTTTGCTTTTGTATCTTATTATTTCTTTTTAATCTTAGTTCTGTTAGTAATAAACTTCTTTATATTCCTTAAAGTTTTGAGCCTGCTTTTGCCCTTCTTCTAATTCTTATCCCACAAAAGGTAAAAGACGAGAACAAAACCACTACATTAATTGGTGTTTCTGCCCGGTTAAGAACTGAACCTGCTACACCAAGGCACGAAGTGACAGGACAAGGGGCAATGGTTTTAAACTGAGAGTAGATTTCAACTGGACATATGAAATATTTTTTCTGATGAGGATGGTGAGACACTGGAACAGGTTGCTTAGAGAAGCTGTGGATGGCCTGTGATTTGAAATATGCAAGGTAAGATTGGGTGGGGCTTTGAACAACTTGATCTAATGAAAAATGTCCCTGGCCATGGCAAGGAGGCTGAACTACATGAACTTTAAAGCACTGCACTCCCCATTAGAGAAACCATGCACCACAACCCAGCCCCATGATCTTCAGAAAATAATTCCTAACAAACTTACCTCTTTTTCATTTTTTGCTCATGGGGATTCCTGTTACTGAAGACCCCACTTTCCAGGGAAAAGCTTGTGCTTATTCTTTTGAAGGTATGCTCTACAGGAGGTAAGGTATTCATGTGAATAATTATACCATATGCACACCTGTATTTTGAATGGCTCTTCTCTTTTATTCCTACAACAAACTACAGCAGGTATAGGATATGCTTTAGTGCACCAGCAAGGTTATGCTTTGGTTCTAAAGTTGGTTGGCTGATTGATTTTTACTAACAGTGTAGAGACATCATCTTTTTTTCCAGTTAAACACACTCAATCTTTCTCAAAAAAACCCCTATAAAATACATCTTAAAACTCAACTATATACATATATATATGTGGTTTTATGTCAATATTCAAACACAAGAATCCCTGCTAAAACAGAGAGATAAAACTTGGAAGACTTTGTTTTTTTCCAAACATAAATTAGAGCTCATAGCAAACAATTTTCTCATGAGATAAAATATTTTGAAATCATGTAATTCTAAATTTTTCATAAGATCCTAAAATTCTGTCATTTTTTACTTCATTTTACTGCTCCAATATTTTTGCTATAATAGTACTCTTAGTGTTGCTAAAACACTAAAGTCAAAACAAAAATTCTGGTCTCATAAATTTTTTTTCAAATTTTATCATGTATTTTGATTCCACTAAACTGACATTTTAAAGAGGAAAAACATTGCATCAGAAGTATTTTGACTAATTTTACTTACTAACATACCCTTACTAAAAATGATTTGAAACATCCTGAACCCTGTGAAATACAGGGTTTTTTCTGGATTTATTTTGCCTGTTTGTCATCTTCCCTTTGGCATGCCCTAACTGAACAGGGACTATCTACATGAGTAAGAACAACTTTTATTTTCTGGGGGTGAGCTGATGGCTTCTGGCTACTTTATGTCGCACAAGAAATACAGTCTATATCCCTGTGTTCTAGATATCACAATTGTTCAGGTGTCTTACCAATATGAGCTAGCTAAAAGAGACAGAATTTCCCTTCTGTGAGTATAAAATAACATTTAATCTGCCTTCAGAATTACAAGTCCTTTTTTATATTTTTTGAGTTTGTAACTTCAGGGCTTCTTCATAGCTGAGGAAAACCAAGATTTTGTAACTGGTTTACACTATTCTCTTAAAAACTTGATGTAAAGTCTGTGTATCTCTTTGATACCAAACTAGGGACTATGTTTCAGGTTAAGCATATCAGTGCATTATTTTAAGGTGACTTTGCTGTTTTTCAAAATTAGGTAAGTGAAGATGTGTCATAAAATGCAGCACAGTTCTGGTAAGCTTCTTAAGAATAGTAAGGTTAAGCTAGATTTAAGAAGCTGCTGGAAATTCACATCATAAAATAACCACTTGAAGGCAAGGAATCAGCAAGCCTGTGATTTCAAAATAGAATAAAAATCAGATTTCCGAGTAGTACATATTCATGTACTATCTTTTTGTTTCTCTGTCAGCTGAAACTGATGCGTAATATGCATTGTCTATGCACATACCATTTTGCCACAGCAGTGGTTAAAAAATGGCTTTCATTGTACTTAGATTCATCACATTTTAAATGCACATTTGTCTTCCAATGATGAAGGGATATATTATACACATTTTGATAAAACTGTGGCTTCAGCAAGTTTTGTTTCCTCCACAGGTCCTTTGATGGCTAAAGGTCTTCCTGTGACAAATTTTGTTAGGATTTTGGAATGTGTGTTCCTGTCAATCCATAGGCAATTTTGCAAGTGGGTTTATGCAGTAATTAAATAGTTTGTATTACTACTGGGAAAATCTTGACCAACTGTAGTGGGTAAAGCTCTAGTTTGGCAAATATGCTGAGTCATTCACCAAAGTGGACTTGACATGAAAACTAAGCACTATCCTTTCAATTCTTTACAAATGTTCACACAAAAATGTTTGATATTCTGAGAGCTGGAATTGATTTCCTCCTTTTCAATCCATTTAAGAGGATTTGCTACCTAAGTACTGACTGAATGGTAGACTGATGTTGCTGCAGCATGTTGCTGCCTGTCTGAATTCTAGTATTGAACTACTGTTTCAGCCACTGAGGTTTTTTCACTGATGGTTCAGATATCAACATCCTCCTAACAGTGCACTGGCATGGAAATTATCTTTTTTATTTGATGAGAATGTTACTTAAAAAAAAAAAAAATGTTCTCTGAGTTTAGAGCTAGGAAAAAAGCAGCATAACATCTGATAGACTCCTGTAAAACATACTTGATAATCTTGTACGTGGAAAGCCAGCTGCTTTTCCCACCATCACAGAAGGAAACACTTTGTAGTTCCTGAGACATGTAAAATATGTTTCAAGTGAGAGCATTCAAGTTGAAAATTCCTCTTGAGTACTAATAGAAATTCTCTAACAAAGAAAGAGAAGGCAGACAGTTCAGAAGACTGTGGAGGAAAATTCTGGTCATTATGTTACATGTCCTGGTGAGGACTGCTTCAACAAAATCTTTTAACAGCAATTTAAAAAAAAAAAAATATAGGTCATGCAGAAATGGTTGATAATACACACAAATCAAGGTGGCAACTGAGATTAACTCAGTTGGTCAGAGCATGGTGCTAATAATGCCACGGTAGCAGGTTTAAACCCTGTACAGGGCCATTCTCTTAGGAGTTGAACTTGCTGATCCCTGTGTGGGTCCCTTCCAGCTCAGAAAATTCTGTGATTCCGTAAATAAAATACATTCTCTAAATAGGTTGCTGCTTTTCCTTGTAAATATTTTACTCATTAAACTATGAAAATGTTTGAAATGCTACTACACCTCCCAGAAATACAGCATAGTAATCCCAGAAAATGTTGAAACTGGAAGTTGAGTAACAAAGGGAGTTTAGTTACGCATTGGTTTTAAGAATTTTAATGTAGATGCAGAAAAAAATATGGAAAAGATAATAAGCAGAGTTGAATTCCTAACCTCTGGATCTCCTGCTCTGGAAATAACAAAGAAGATAAATATGACAATAGTATTCTAAAACTTATAGTTGATAGCCTTACAGTGAAAATGTCAGAACATATGCATATATTATTAGAATCGTTCAAATATAATGTAATTACCTTAAAAAAATCATTAAAGTTTGGAATAGCTAGGACATATAATATTACATACTTGAAGAAACTGTCAGGCTGTCTTGGCAAGGTTTTCTGCAATATTAAAGGCAGTAAGAAACCTGCCAATACTGGCACTACACTGCACTAATAAATAACACGGGAAATTTATATAAATCAACAGTTGGCACAGAGTGCAAAGAAGTTTGACATTTTTCTCCTATGCTGCAAAAAAGAAAAAAATTAAAGACTTTGCTATATTTTATTGCAACAGGTATTTGAAGTTGGACAAGTGTACAATTTATAACAGAGATTATAATGCTTGAGCATTATGTTACTATTACATGCTGGTTTTACAGTTGCTTCTGACTTTCCCAAACTTTGACCATATGGGATTGATTTTTTTTTTGTCAGATGTTTTAGGACAAACTACTATCATTACCTTGTGTTTATTTTTAAAAAGTCTGCCCTGACCCACCAACTCACCACCCCAAATCTCGAAATAATTTGAAAAAGCCTTGTGTTCTTGTAAGTAAAGCTTTAACATTTTGATTTTAAATACCTTGCAGATGCTTAGAAGCAATTCTTTAGAGCTTTGCTGCTTAATTCTTTAAAGATTTTCTTTGCATTGACCATTCCCTAAGAACATTCTCCTTGCAATTACTGATCTTTGTGTCAAAGCAGTGTTAGCCTGAGGTCCAAAGCTGGCCAGTGGTCTGCTCTGCTCCCTGTTCTCTTTTTTCCACACTTCTCATTGAAGCAAGAACCAAGAGACTGAATAAAACTTTTGTCTACCAAATACTGATGCCATAATGGGGTGTGAGTGCAGGAAGACAGGTTAAAATAGGGAACTGGGACATGGACTTACAGCCACTTTAAAGGCTGAAGTTGGCTGGGAAAAGAGATTAGTTTGGGCAAAGGAGACTTTGACAGAGCTGGCAAGGCAAAAGGACTAGGAAGATGTGGTGAGGAGTGGAGGGCATGCTTGTACATTGTAAACAAGTAAAGCAAAATAAACCAAAAACCTTGTACAATGTTGCCGGCAAAATATTCTCAAGTAGGGTAATTTTATTTGACTTTACTGCTTGACAGTGGACAAACATTTCTGATGCCTGATTAAGAAAAATAATAAAAAACAATTAAAGAAATACTTATGTAGCATTTATCCTCTTCCTTCCATAAGCTCTATTTTCAATGTGTTCACTGTTGGGTACACTCTCCCATCAAAATTATTTTAGGGAGGCGTTGGGTTGCAGAGCAGAGAGAGGTGATCTACATAATTGTGTTTGGGGCTTTTTTTGACATGACATCTTGTTTGGCCATGCTGAGCATAATGGTTCCTTTCTGCCACTCTACACTCACTGGTTTCCTGACACCTTGTTCTCCTGTCTGTGCACTGGTCCAGATTGTTCCCAGGCCATGGTGCCTCAGGTCTGTTCCCTCTCTGGAAGACATTGCAGTTTTCCAGGGGGGTCCCTACTCAAGGACAGTTCAACCACAGGTCACGGTAACACAGGGGCATCCCTGTGAGTCACCCACGGGCTGCAGGTCTTCACAGCTGGCCCAGCCTTGGCACAGGTGAACCACAGCCACAGTCCCTTGCCCGTGTCCCTACTCCAGCCTGTACCCCCACCCTGTGTCAGTTCATGGCCTTCTCCCACAGAGGGTACCCCTGTCCCACCTCCTACTTCCACCTTGTCACCTCTGGCCCATACATGGCGTTGGCTGGTCACCTGGCTGAAACCGGGGAACTGAACACTGAGGTGGGATTAGGATCAGGAAAGTAAGACTGAAGCCTGGGACTGAGTCAGGATGGCAGAATAAGAGGGGAAGTGAATCAGAAAAATTTCAGTGTGGCATCAGTGGGGACAAATGAAAGTGGCTGGTAAAAAGTCTGCTGTGGACAGGATGAATGAGGATGATGTGATAGAGAGTTTAAAGGCATTAAATTGAAAGCTGACAGGAAAGAAGGCTCTGTATTTCACCAACACATAGCATGTGTTTCAGCAAACTATTCAGCCATTCAAAATTATTTTATGTGTGCTCTGCTCCTCCTTTCCCAGACTCTGGAATTCTCTGCAACAGTCATATTTTCCTTGCATATGTTCTAAAGAATATTTTCTTATCAGCCTGACACACAAGTGCGGTGATGTGTCTGCACAAATGTAAAAGTATGTGCAAAGATGTTTCCCTGATCTTGCAGATGAATGAGGCACACTATCCCTGGAATATCCCTAAAGAAAACAGGAGGAATCTTCACAGTGTGAATTCCTGTTGTGAGCTGGATACAGAGAATAATATGTACCCAGGCTACTGAGAGATTCAGGTGTCATGAGGATATTTCAGGATGGATATTTCTTACTCTGTTGGGTTTCTACTTCCTTTCATCATTTGTCAGCAGCAGCAACAATAAGAAAAAGAAGAAGGAAAAAAAGAAAGCAACTCTCTGGAGATATTTGTCCTTATGTGGTACTGATTTTTGTTTTCCAAATTGTAAAAAACAATGGTAAGGCTCAGCCTGTTCTTTGTGTTTCTTTGAACCCTCAGGAAAAGTTCTCATTTGTATACAAATTCTACCTGTTCAATCTCACAGAGCAAAGCCTCATTCTGCTGTAATTAAATCAGACAAAAACCCAGCCAAACAAGAACCAACAGATGGTGTGCATCATATGACAATCTTTAGGAGTCACTTTGAAGTAACGTTCTTTGTTATAAGCCCTGTCACAACATGGTGTATTAACAGCTCCCCATTTTCAGTTTTCAAAAGTGTTTTGCATAATGTGTTGAAGAATCAAATATTTGTCTGCTTTTATTGTTTAGTCTTCATTTATATTGAGTATTGATCAGGGAACCACCGTTCACATCAAGAACTGAATGCACAGAGCAAGCTAAACATCTGGATAAAAATATTGCTGAGTTCAGACCACACAGACATATTCAGAAATGTATTTTCAAGTGAATTCCAGAGTATAGGACCTTAGAAGACTAAATTCAGAAAGAATCAGAGAGAAGACATTTTTTCTTCATAAAGGAAGTTATTGATGCATTTAGCTACACTCTGATTACTAACACATTAATCTAATGCCATAAAAGTTTTTCAGAGTAATGGTATGGTTTTCTGTTAGCAAAGAGAAAGTGAGATTGCAGGAGATTCCCTTCTGGGCTTGTTTATGTCTTGCCATTCCCATTACTTGTTTCTGACAGCTAACACCCACTTCTCATGCAAATCTTGCCTTGAACTTTTTGCTCCTAGGAAAATCTTACTTTTCCAAGACCACATTGTAATTATATTTGTCATTCTTGTCATATTGCTTAAATGTCACTCTGGAGAAAATAATACAGTAATTAGCAGTGATTTCTTCAGAATGTTTGCTCTGGGTCTTGTTCTTCAGAGCAGTAGTCCTCTAACTTTTGTATTGGGGGATGACACTTCTGGCTTCCTGTTGCAGTTAATGATTTTTGCCTCTTCACCACAGAGGTGGTGAAGATTTGTCTGTGTGCCCACATTCCTGGGCACACATCTGTGCATTCACAATTACTGTTCTGGTGTGCTGCAAACTCTCACGTGTCCACTTCCAGTACAACACCTAATGTGACAAAAAAAAAAAACGCCCCAGAAAAAATGTTCTTGCAGTCAAACTGCTTTGTCTTGTCTGCTCAGGGTATTGCAGGGATTTTCTACACTGACTTAAATTTAAATAACAATGGTCATGTTCTCTATCCAAAATCCTCACATTTTAGAGGTCACTGTGAGCCACTCCCTCCACTTTTACTTAAGAATGTCTTCTCCAGCAATAAACTTTATTCTGTAGAATATTTTAAAATGCCTTACTCCAAACAGGAACTGACTCTTGTGGGAGCTGATTTTAACAAAGCTAAAGATTCTGATTTAAGGAATGAATTTTAAGCAGCAATGTGACCTGAGTAAAGCTGTTCACCCCTTAAGAACAGTGACAATAAAATAGAACAATACCAGGTCTAGCTGCATTTTATTCCCAGATAAGAATTGCAGCAGATAATTTACACATTGAAGGTATTTAAAAGAATTATCCTGAAATTCTGGATGTGACTGAAATACTGATTATTTAAAAAATAAAAATCCCAGTACACAGAATAATAAAAAAAAAGATTTCTTCATCCAATGATTTATGGCCTTTTTTTTTTTATTTTTATACATTTAGATATGAAATCATACTATAACACCCTATAACACAGGCTATTTCTGATGAATTTTTCTATTTCACTTTCAAATACAACTAATAAACACAGATATTTTAATTTAATTTAATGATAATTTAATGATATTTTAATAGAGATTTAAAAAAAAAATGAAGCTGTAAACCCATAGATATAAAGCTTCATGTCAGAATGAATCACATTTTTGTCATTTGAAGTTGTGTACCTCAAATATATAAGAAAATAATTTTGGTGAAGTCTTTTGCTGGATTGTCATATTTTGGAGATTCAAAAGTAGGCCAAAATCTGGGTTTACTGGCATTTTAAGGATTAAAACCACATTTTGTGGAATATGAAATAATAAACACCTTTAACAGAAAGCAATACAAGATATTTTTAAATGATACTCATGTCAAATTGCTCTTCTCAACATAACTGAATACTTTTTTGCCGTATTTTCAAATTACACGTTTCTTGTGTTTTCTGTGGTACGGAACCATTTACAAGAATTCTATTGCTAATTTTTATTTTTCTTTGGACCCATTTCTGAAGCGAAACACTTGGTGATAATAGCTGACTGGAGGTTCTTCCTCTTCCCCCCAGGACCCCATCAAAATATGGTTCTTGTCCTTCATTTTTCTAATCTGTTTTTGAAGCTCACTTCTCTCACTTTCAAGAATGTTAATGGAAAGTTCCATGAAAACCCTGCAACATCGCATTATACCAGATACTTTTGTATTTTAAATGTCAGACTGGGGATGAAAATTAGCAAATGTCTATTTCCTAGAAGCGTGGCTTTTTGCTGCTATGCTAAGAACGTTTAGTTACACATTCCTTTATAATCTCTTGACAGTGTTATGTTTATAATAATGTCTCACCTACACTAGGATCTCTTTCTGGGATTCAGTGTTCCCATATTTGGGAAAAGGTACTTGACTTCTCTGAGGTACTGTATGAGACAAGCCATGCGATAGGTGGTGAGGGGATTTCCATGAGATACGCCATGAAATATGGGATGACAGGATTACAGTGGGCAGGATGGCCCGTTGATGGTGGTGATAAGTTATCAGGAGGGGGCCATGTGACCCTTATTGCTGCAATTGGCCATGTGGAATAGGGTCTGATACCGACATGTCACAGTTCTGTTCTGCCCTCAGACAGCACCCACAGCCTTTGCAGTCTCTCTCTTTGTAGCTCTTGATATGACCGTTTTACATATAAAATTGGTGTCGCCCTGTCTGTGCCTTATATGACAGCAGCAGGATGTTTGACTACAGTCCCAGCTCTACTTCTCCCAAAAGTATTAATGAAGTCTTCCATTTCAGAGAATTGGGATACAAACACCTTGCAGATAAGTCAATGGGCCTGCTCACCTCTCGTTCCCAAAGCAGGTCAGATTTGTTCCTCCGACTGTTTTGGAGTGTACCCAGGAATACTAGTACATAGTGCTATATACTGATGTTTTGTAGGTCTAGTTTATTTATTTCTGGCAATCTAACAGAAATCCATAATAGGTTGCTTGAATAAACTGCACTATTTGTGAATCTGTGAAAGTTCCTATTGAACTCAGCCAGACTTACAGTGTTAAGTTGGTAAATCATACTACTGGTGATCATAAATGAGACCAGACTTACAGTGTAACCCACACTATTTGCACATCTGGGATCTTATTGAATGCAACTAAGCTTATAGTGTCAAATTAATAGTACAGAAATTAAGCCCAGCTGCACCCAGCCCCTCTTATCTCTGAGGAACAACTGGAAAACAAGGTGTTCATCATTTACTAAATTTCTGTATTCCTAACGCGACAGGACTAACAGCTTCATATTCCTGCACTCTTTCTTAAGGCCATTTTGGGTGTTTTCCTTTAATTCTTATACTGCAAGGAGAATTTCCACAGGAATTTCTTCACTGTGTATTTCTGTTCTTCACTGAACCATTGCATTATTAAAAACTGTTTCAGTCTCGTGCCTTGTTCTTGCTACTAAACTTCCACTTTAAGAAATTTACTAGACTCAAATAGGTTGAGAGATGACAATGTTCTGAGTTTTCCTGCACAACTACTCCAGAAGTGGAGCTTGTTGTATTCTGAGGTTTTAATATATTTCCTCATAAATATTTGACTCCTCACAAGCAGTGTCAAATTAGAGCCCAGGACTGCATCCAGACTTTTCCAAAATATCTCTAGGGAATGAGTCCTTGTAGCTTCTTTGGTCAGCCTGTTTCAGTGCACAGTCACTGCACAGTGAAGAAGTTCTTCTTCATATTCAGGTGGAACTTCCTGAGCATCCATTTCTGCCCATTGCCTCCTGTCCTACTTCTTCTTAGTGTTGGTCTTTGGTATGTCCGTAAAGTTGACCAGAAATTCATAGCATCAATGTGACCTTGTTGCTTTGTGCCAAAACATTACTGGTTGATTGAAAAAATACTAATTGTTTGGTTGAGGTACTATGAAGCATACTCAGACCATAAAATGGTATAATCTCATTCTTTCAGGTGCTATCTATAAAAGTATTCCTAACATTAAAAGTGAAAAAGCTATGGGTTGTTGGTTTTTGTTTTTTTTTTTCAGTTTAATGACAGAAACAAAAGCTCTGGAAAGGGAAGAAAATGCCCAAGTGTTTGGAGTGGAAAAAAACCTTTTTTGACAAAACAAAAAAATATAATCTTCTCAAAACTCAACCTTCTCTTCTTTTTTAGATGGAAACTCTTTGTCACTTCAATCTCATTTTGCAGATAGCTTTGCTTCCTCTACATTTGTTTATAACTTAGTTTCCCATGTGTAAAAGAAAAGGTAAAAAAGAAGGAAAAAGAAGTACACAACCCGGGATCTTAATTACAACTGACAGCAGGGTCTTAGGCTTTTTACTGCCTGAAGTCCAGACTCAAGACATATAGTCTTCAGCTTTCTTCTGTGCAGCAGATTACTGTGCACATCATCAGTGCATTGCAGAATAGCTGCAAGTCAAGCTTTTTTTCTGAGAGAAGCTGAGAGGATGAGAAAGAGGTTATGCTACTATCTCACAGAGGCTGAGATTTGGAAGAATTTTGGGAAATGAATTTTCCTTAAATGACATTGCTGCCATTCCTAGATCTTCAAGGCAAATGATGCATCCTTCTATTTTACTAATCCAAATATTATATTTAGGCTGAAGGAATGTAATTAGCATTGGCTTATAATCAGTTGTTGACAATACTAAGCTTTAAAATAATTTCTTATTCAAATAATTATTCATGCTAATTTAAAGCATTTTAATGCATCATCAGTATAACAATTTTTATACAGAGGGAAGGGGATGTTAGTGCATAGGCTTATAATTCTGTACACCTTTGCTGTACCTGATGGCCAAAGTTTTCACAGTTAACACTGTTTTGTAACTCTTGAAACTACTTAGGCTTCTAAGTCATTCTTTTGTCCTGACAAAGTATTTCAACATCCAGGTTTGGTTTCTAGGTCTAATGATACATTTTCTCTAAAACAACACTCTAAACACAGTTCAAAAGCCAGAACCAGTTGTCCAAGGCATTAGATAGAATATGAGTAATAGAATATTACTCAATAGTATAGTATATATAGAATAGTAAATAGAATATGAGTAATAATGATTGTCCATACATGCCCATTACAAGTTAATATGCATGCTTTCATGAAGAGATTGGTATAAATTCATCCACTGATATATATGTATCATTGCAAAGTTAATACGTGTTGTGATGAACATACATTCTCTCTCTCTAACCATATGCATTTATGCACATATGGTTAAATATGATTCTTTATTACAGATTCACACTCTAAGTTATAGTTGGCAAAGATAATCGTGAAATGCTGACTGGACTCTTTCTTCCTTCTTTCCTGCTCTGTGTGCTGTGTTGGAAGAGAGAAGTGGAAACCCAGATTTTCTGTTTACTTTTAGGATGCAGTACTTAGATTCTGCCAGGGAGGAAGATACATTTTTTTGATACCCTTTGGCTTCTGGGATTAGCTCAGCTTGATTGTTGTAAACCATTTCTGCTGGTTTTTAAAGAGATGGCTGAGAGGGACCCTCATCAGTGTCTGTCAGTGTCTGCAGGGAGGGGTCAGAGCATGGACCAGGCTGTGCTCCATGACAATGGGACAATGGGCAGGAACTGATCCACAGGAAGTTCCACCTGAACATGAGGAAGAACTTCTTCAATGTGCAGTGACTGAGCACTGGAACAGATCACCCAGAGAGGGTGTGGGGTCTCCCTCACTGGAGATATTCCAAAACCATATGGGTGCAACCCTGTGCCATGTGCTCTGGGATGGTTGGACCAGACCTGACACTTTGTGGGATTCTGTGATCTTACAGTGCTCAGTATTCACTATGACAATACTTCGTGTTAATCAGTACAGTCATATACTGCTTTCTTCAAAGGCAGCATGGGTTCTCTCCATGGAATAATTAAGATGGTTATTTTATAAAATAATTGATGATAAAGGTCAGTTTTCCTTAACTGGAGGAGATAAGAAGAAATACTATCTTTCTGTTAGGCACCATCAGAAGGAAATGACATTTCGACCTGTGGAAATTTGTCGTATCTATGCATAGATGTACATTCAAAGCCCAGCTGTTCTAAAATGGGTATTTATTCCTCCTTTTCTAAAATTCTTTAGACAGGCAAAACGTGACATTTCATGGTCATACAGACTCTTCAAAAATATTACTGAACTGAGAAATAGAATCTGACATTTGAGCTCTATAGAAAATTCTCCTGGACGAAAGAAAAAGACAAATAGGAAATCAAGAGGTAAGGATGAAGGACTCCTTGGTGTAAGACCTTATGCCACCATGACTGAAATAACTTCATTGAATTCAACCATTCAAGACAGCATTGAATTCATGCTACACGTTATTAAGACACAATAACGTGTTTTGTTTTTATTTTTTATTTTAACCCTTTTCCTTATATTCTGGAAGTCTATTATATATATATTTTGGTGGGTTTACATCAGGCTGGCAGCCTGTCACTTAGTGGGTTTCCCCAGGGCTCAATTTTAGAGCCAGTAGTGAAGCTTGTTGGAGTTAAGGAGTGTCTGGACAATGCTCTTAGTCAGAGGGCTTAGTTGTAGGTAGTCCTGCAAGGAACAAGGAGTTAGACTCGATGGTCCTTGTGGGTCCCTTCCAAGTCAGTATATTCCATACTTCTGTGATTAAAAATAGGATGGATGGTCCCCAAGCTCACCAACATTTGTGATTAATTTGATACGTGAATTCATTTGAAATGGTGGCTAAACTACTTTAATTAAAGACTTCTCTCACAAAACACTTTTATCCTGAAACCAGGGAAAAATTCAAACTGAATAATTGATGGACACAACTTGGATCAGGTAAAGGCAAGAGGTTTACTATTCAAATACTTATCATAAACAATCAAAAAGTTCAGTGTCTGCACACTGCAGTTAAGTGTGCCAAAATTTATTTGCTTTAAATAGAACAATATTATGGTTTATTCATAATAGATTATATAAATAGTTGCATTAGCAATATTGTACTAGAATTTTCTGAGCTAGAATAATCAAATATTCATTGTTTATTGAAAAATGTCAATAATCCTGTGTTATTTTCCAAATAAATTTAATTAATTGTCTATTAGACATGTCACAGGGTGGAAATAGAAAGGAAAGCAAGGTGCAAATATTTCATTCTTTTCTCACCCACCAATATTCATTATAAGTCCATTTCTCTTGACTCAATTTAATATATTTAAGTTAATCTGAGAAAAATTATTATTTAATTTCAGAATTTTGAGTTCCTTTTCCCCATCTGTGAATCTATTAATTTAAGACATAGATATTTTCCTTCTTTAAAGTACAATTAGCAAAAGTATTTCTGATTCTAGTTAGAATAGAAATAGATTTCTAGCCTATTTTTCCAGATTAAAAACATTTTTCATTTACATATATTTTTACAATTCTATTGTTGTTCTGTAAAGTTTCCAAGTTCAATTTGGCTCATTTTTAAAATTTTGATTTTATTTGCTTTAATTATGGTTAATGATAATTCTGTTGTATACGAGAAATGGCCTAGGATAAACATCTTTTTACATTTATTGGAGTAGTCTTACCTGTGGCAATGTTGCAAATTGCCCATTTTATTACAGACAACTGAATATGATGGAGAATGAAAAAGGCAAGGCTTTGTCTCAAGGCAAGGAGGTGCAAAGATTTTATAAACCTTTTAACATATCCCTACTTCTGTCTGTTTTCATAGACCCTTGCTGTTAAACAGGTAAACTCCTGCCTGTTTCACATTTGTTCCACCCTGCCAGAAATCCTGTGTATCACGAAGGCAGGGATACCTGTATATCATCCTCAGAGCATAACAGCTCTAATTCTTTCCAGAAACTGAAGAGATTAACTGAAGAGATTAAGTAGAGTTTGCATGTGATAACACATTCCAGCTTCCACTGCAGCAGCAGTAGGACCAAAGTCCAGAGAGCTTTTGCCACCCATGTTTTTCAAACTTTACACAGGTAGACATAGTTTTGTCACACTTTAGCTCTTGCATAGCAGTCCCTTGTGTGTTTCCCAGCTTCCTTTTTAATAAAACACTTTTAAAAGAAATTACATCCTTATTCTTTTTTTTTTTTTAAGGCATTGGAGGTATTTTGGTTAAATTTAGCTAACAAATAAAGTACTAATTCCTATGTCATAGGATCACAGAATCATAGAATGGTTTGGATTGAAAGAGACCTTCAAAATCACCCAGTTCCAACCCCCTGCCATGGGCAGGGGCACCTTCCACAAGACCAGGTTGCTCAGAGCCCCATCCAACCTGGCCTTGAACACTTCCAGGGATGGGGCAGCCACAGCTTCTCTGGGGAACCTGTCCCAGTGCCCCACCACTCTCACAATGACAGATTTCTTCCTTAAATCCAATCTAAATCTACCCTGTTCTACTTTAAAGCAATTACACCTTTTTCTGTCACAATGCCTTCTGCTAAAAAACCTATTCCCATCTTACTTGTCAGCTCTCTTTTGGTATTGAAAGGCTTGTCAGGTCACCCTGAAGCCTTCTGTTTTCCAGGCTGAGCAATCACAATTGTCTCAGCCTTTCCTCACAGAAGGTATGTTCTATCCCTGTGATTCTTTTTGTGGTCCTTCTCTGGACCTGCTCAAATAGGTTCATGGCTTTCCCAAGCTGAAGATTCCAGAGCTGCAGGCAGCACTCAGCACACAGGACAGATCTAACTAATTGATATGAATTTTCACTCAGTTCTCTGTAAAGCTAAAGATCTGATAAAGAGGCAAGGTAAGAAGAGCCTGCAATGTTAATATCCTTTTGCTCATGTGTACAGAAGGGATTTAATACAAAAGTCTAATAATACACTTGTACTTTCAGGACCCAATTAATACTATTGTAAATTAATACTTTCCTGTGTTTGTATATACACACAACCTTCATGCATATATATAACAATCCTGTTTGTGTTTGTTTAGCATTCTACTTCACTAATTAATAATTTACTGAAATCCAGTTATTCTTTATAGGGATAATCTCTGCAGAAAAAAAAAATAAAATCCCCTCAAAAAATTTAACTTCATTCTGCCTTTGGGGAAAGGAACAGCAGATGATGCCAAAACCTACACGTCAGTGCAGAGATGCATGAAGGTTGTAAGGGCTGAATTCTGTTATTGAGGGAAAGGTATCTTGTTCAAATTGTATTAAGCTGATTACGGACGGAAGGAATATCCTGAGTACAAATAGCTATCCCAGCAAATGTAGTCTTTTCATGAGGCAGCTGTGATCCAAAATTCAATGTGATCAAATAGGTTAAACCACAAATAATCCCTGGAGATACTAAAGAATCTCACAAAATTTGTCATCAGCTTTTCATCTCCTATCTGCTAATTCATCTTATGTGTTGACATGAATAAAAAGGAAGAAGTGCAAGTTTTGTTTCACAGTTAAAATAAATGACTGGTCTCTTCATCTTTTGCATGTGACCACTTGAGAGACAAATCTCTGCTCACCTGTGGTTTTCCTATCAAAAATAATTCCTTTGATTTGAAGGGTTTAAGTATCTTGTTCTCTGGAAGGATAAAGAGATACTCTTATATCTCCTTCTCAGCTAGTGACCTAAAAACTGTACTCGATGTACTTGATCACAACAGTACCCTTAAACACCTCTGCTGATCACATCACAGTTTCATAATTTCAAATTTCTGAGCTTCAGCAAGCATTTCTGCCTTCAGTGTTAAAGAGAATGTCCTTCTTAAATTGCTAAGAGGTCTCATGTGAGAAGGGAAATTCCTATCTATCATTTATATTGAGTAAAAACTTAAAATCATCTGAATTTGCTTCCTCTGTAAGTGCTTGTTCCTTTTTAAAATTAGATGTTCTGGAAATGTAATTAAGATAGTATTTTTTCTCCTTCAAAAAGAGGTACTAATATAAGAGAGAAACATCAGTTTTCAAGCAATGCAGCAATCTGGAATCTGCATCTTAATTGAACACAAGCTTTTCTATTGTTCTTGCTTAGTCAGTTTTACAGCTCTAGCTTTGATGTGCATCTTTCACAATAAAACTAAAGGAACAATTTAAAAGAAAAGCTACATATAGCAGAGTACAGTGGAATCTAAAAAAAAAAAAAATAGAGGTAGTTTATATAACAGGAAGAGCACCCAAGGTGACAGAAAAGACAACATAAAATGTGTTGATTCTTGTGGGATGAAAATGTCGCATCTGAGCACATACAAGGTAAATTTTTTGTATATTGTTTGTTTTTTTCCCCAGGATAAGAAGGAATCCAGCTATATCGTAGCTTCATCTTCTATATACTCAAATATTCAGTGAGAACACAAACCTGTCATGGGTTTATACTGCTGCAAATTGGACTGGAAAGCCCAATCTAATGCTTGACATCTGTCTTACAAGAGCTCAGTGAAGTCTTACCGAAATGCAGTATATCACTGCAAAGCTGTAACTACTGTCTTGGGTATTTCTTCTCTTTCTCTGTCACTTCCACGCTACATCAGCATTTTAATTTATTTTGCAGAAATACCTCCAATTCTCCTTGAAAAGTTTCACTGCTACCTTTTGCTCATTCCTTCCTACAGAAAATCAGAGAACACTCATTTTCTTTTAAGGAACTAAATGAAAAGCAGAAAGACAGCTTCCTTAATTCCTTTTTTTCTAAAAATTAGTGGGATTTGGTTTTTTGCCTTTTTTTTCTTTTTTTTTTCCCCACTTTCCTGGTTTTCTGTCATGGTTTAAGCCCATCAGGCAACCAAGCAGTAAACAGCCACTCACTCTCTCACTCACCCACCCTTCCCTGGTGGGATAGGGGAGAATCAGAAGAGTAAATGTAAGAAAAGTTGTGGGTTGAGATAGACCATTTAATAGGGAAAATAAAAGTTGTGCACACAAGCAAAACAAGGAATTCATTCCCCAGTATCCACGGGCAGAGCAGGGCCCCATCACGCTTAACAATTACTTGGGAAGACAAATGACATCTTTCCAAACATCCCGCTTTCTTCTTCTTCCCCCAAATTTAAAAACTGAGCATGATACCATATAGTATGGGACATCCCTTTGGTTTCTTGGGATCAGCTGTCCCAGCTGTGTCCCTTCCTAACTCCTTGTGCACACCGGGTGTCCTCACTGGTGGGGTGCAGTGAGGGGCAGAAAAGGCCTTGCCTTAATTCTGTACCAGCAATAACAAAAACATCCCCCTGTTATCAGCACTGTTATCAGTACAAGCACTGCTCAGTGATAGCCACAACATCCCTGTGTTATCCATGTTGTTTCCATCACAAATCCCAAACACAATCCCATACCAGCTAATGCGAAGAAAATGAGCTCTGCTCCAGCCAGAACCAGCATGGCCTCTTAGATCCCAGGAGCCTCTGCTGCTTCTCACCAAACTCTTTTCCTTCCTGAGAGCTACACTGTCCACTCATCACCTGGCATCAAGCTTTGTCTCTCAGGCTCAGGGCACAAAATACACTGCCCCAACACCAAACTGGTACTGGTTGGGCAATATTTCTCTGGCAGCATATTAATACTCTTGAAGTTTCCTAGTCCCAGGAAAAATGCTTCCTTGGGCACTTCCTTGTGCCTTCAAATTTCATATATGCACCTGCTCTGCAAAGCAGTTTATGAATATCACAAGCTTTTGCTTGTAGTTGCTTCAAAAGATACTTTCTTGAGAAGCCAATTTATTCTAATCCTGAGTAACTTATTACCATTCTGGAAAGAATACTTAGAATGTTGACTGAAGACATCTCCATTTGAATGTCTAGAAGCATGTAAACAGGAAAAGGATTTTTCTCTACTTCTTATATCATAAAAACTTCTTTGCAGTAAAATATTTCTCAGTTAATTGTGTCCAATTCAATAAACCTATTGAAAATAAAATATCAATTTTTAAAGGAAATAATTTTAATAATAGTTATTAAATGAAAAGGTTTGGACATGAAACTGTCTTCTTGGCTGATAGATAACCAATTGTAGAAACGAGTAGAGTATCCCAGGGGAATAATTCCTTTAGAGTCCTCATGTTTCTTAAACCTTTCTGAGCACTTGGACACCATCAAAGACCAGTGAATAGACTCAGTGAAAACTGATTGAACCCTGCAGAGTAGCTCTTATTTGTCTTCTTGAGAAAATCTCTACTTCTAACAGCAAGAAGAGACAAAACTAAAATTAATTCTATGATAAGACATGAAGTCTTCCTCTTTATTTAAGACTCTCTCTCAGGATCCCTGAGAGAGATACCAGCATCCTCTCCCTGAACACAACTGTTCAACTGTACAGGAAATAACTATGCCAGGTTATTGCACACCCGTTAACAAGCACAAAAGGAGAATATCTTTTTTACTTTGGCTTTAACTTCAGTAGCCCACTGAAGTTCAGTAGGTACCATTGTAGACGCCATTGTCTAGGACTGGACATGAATGATGAATGAATGAATATAAAATGCGTATGATAGCACATGTACAAACTTGATTGCTACATTAGAATACAAAGGAAAAAGAAAGGGAAATGAAAATTTTATTAGGAATTTGCTAGTGGAAGACTTTCATAATACATTTCCAATGATTGTCTAACTTTCTGTTCCTCATTTGGATTGTTTATTTTTATTATTTTTTTATTTACAGAACTTACTCTGCTGTTTTCAGCAGTTCAAATAATTTGCTTTACCCCAGGCTTTGAATTAACAAATTTTTCTCCCAGAGAATTAGAGCTAGAATTTGCCTAATTCCTACCAGCATTCTAGCTACAAGTTTATTACTCCAAGCCAGTTTCTGCTCAAACAGTGACAAACCACCTGTGGGAATAAATCAGACAAATATGAATCCCAGCCAGCTGTAACTACAGCAGGCAAATTGCTGGTTCACTGGAGTAGTCTACTTTTATTTATTTGTCCCTAATTATAAGACAAGGATTTTAGAAAATAAAATTATAGCTGTTTTCTGCAAGGCCAATCTCTCCCAGAAGAATGTATTCGAACAGTATGGGAAAAGTTTATTTAAAATAATACTGTATCTTTCAAAATTAGCCTTCATCTGTGTAGACTGGCAATCAAATGTTACCTAGAACTCTTATCCAAGTAGTATAAAAGGGGGAAAAAAAAATCCCTGGAGAAGAAAATGTTCAGACTTCTTCCTTTAAAATAAATGATCTGCACGGGAGAGAGAGTTTTGAATGCAAGATTAATGTACATTATATTAAATGAATTCTTGCCATATACAATCTCATGGATGAAAGGTTTATTTGAATAGTTTTATTCAATTTGAAATAGGCCATTGTAACACTTCAGCATTGTAAAAATGGGCTTTTACAGTGTTTGACACGTGTAAAATGAGTTGGCTCTTCAACATCTGTTCTGAAATATTTACAAAATTCCCCTATTAAATTTTAACATTGTGCTCTGAAGTGTTCTGCACAATGTAATCAGAAATCCTGGTATTTTGTTTCATTCAAATGTTAGATCTCCATGGAGAGCTTTGGGATGAAAAACTCTTACAGGTCTTTCTGTTGAAGACAGAAAATACTGTATTGATCTTTATATAAAACAAATTATACTGAAAATCTCTAGTTGCATATAAATAAAGGCTTCTTAATTAGTTTTTACAGATACTTATGTTTCAGGCAGAATATAAAGCAAAAAATATAAAAGCGTTACTGTTACCTTACAGAAGAAAAAAGAAAAATGAAAACACTAGAGAGCAGATTTTGGCTTCTTCAGGGTTCTGCATTGTAGGGCACCAGGGGGAAAAGTCCTGGAGGAGAGAGGAGCCCAAGAAAACTGGTTAATATTTAAGGATAACTCCTAAGAGCTCCAAACGGATGCATCCCAGCAGAGAGGAAAAGGCAAAGACCTGTTTTGATGAACAAGAAGCTCCCAGACAAGCTCAAACACAAGGAAGCCCACAGAGAGTGGAAGCAAGGACAGGTAGCCTTGGTGGAATACACAGATTGTCCAAACAGCCAGAGATCAGGTTAGGAAAGATAAAGCCAAGTTTAAGGTCTAAGTAAACATGGACAGGGACATCAAGGGTAAGAAGAAAAGGTTTTTTAGGTACATTGGTGATAAAAGGAAGACTAGGGAAAATGTGGGCCCCCTCTGGAAGGAAAGAGGAGATTTGGGTAAGTGGGATGTGAGGAAGGATGAGGTACCCTCAGTTCTGTCATTTTTTGTTATGATTTTTATTCAGAACCACTAATCAGTCTCTATCTCATTTTCAACCTCTGGAGCTGTGATGATAATGTCATTTTTTGTTTACCTGTTCAATAAAATAATTTTCTACTGAAAAAATTGGATTATCTGAAACTGCAGCTTCTTAGGCAAGAAAACCTTCTTGGTTGCAAGGAAAAACACTACTGCCATGGCCCAAGATAGAACTCAACACTAGAAGAGTTAGAAAGATGATGTGTAGAGTTAACATATGTCTTGTCCTTTTCATACCTGCTTGACTGGTGAATGAAATTGAGAACCAGGGAAAATCTACAGTCACTCTAAGAGTTAGAGAAAAATGAGAGAAGACCTAGATTCCTTGTACAGACCTTAAAGGGACTTGTGGATCTAGAAAACAAGGTTGAACAGTAGAATTCTATGGATTTTATTAATTGTTATTGGTTTGCCTATAAGAGCTCTAAGAGCTCTTTTCTGGTCATTGCTAAAAGTCACATTTCATTAAACAGGGTTTATTTGGGTGATATTGTTTTAACTCTACTTCGGTACAAATTAAATCAAGACTATGAGCTACTTACTTGACTTCTTTTTGGTTGGTTGGTTGGTGGGTTGGTTGTGTGCGGGTTTTTGGATTTCGTTTTAATTTACAACACTATTAGGAAAATTGGAACAGGAGGAATAAATTACTAGTTTAAGACAATGAAGCACATTGAATTCTTAAATGATTGTGCCTATATATTCTGTAAATCTGTAGCAGTTCCACTGTCATGAACATTGGCTTAATATCCAATTAGTGCTTAGCAGTACTAATGACTGCATGCCAAAGAAGTTATATTTCTGCACGGTTGTGATGATTAGAAACTGTGCTTTAACAATGAACAAATGAACAAAAAAAGTTTTAATCTCCACAGATTGGAAGCTGTTACTTAACTATCCTATTTTAAACAGCAAATTTTCTGACTTAGTCAGTGATTTGTTTTATTGATTTGATTAGCTGTTTCTGCAATGCATTCAGTCTGTTCATGGATGGAAAAAACAAAACAAACCAGCAGTGACACATAGACTGAACATAATTTCTGATGCAAATTCAATTTAACTTATTTTTCAGTTTAAAGTTAATATTCTCAAAAATTGTTAATTTGCACCCTTTGGCATTACATCAACACATAGGAAGTTTTCTGATAATAGACCTGGAAATTGTAAAAGGTAAAGACGAAACCCACAAAATTCTCCTTATTTAGAGGAGGTTGTAAATAATTTTTCGGAACAAAAAATATTAGAATTGTAATTGACAAATATTTGGATTGAACTTCTGGAAAAAGATTATATAGACTTTGCAGCAATGTTATAAAAGAAATGTTAGACACAGTATATTAATAGGCATGGTCAATGAGGTCTATGTGTGTTTCAGTAATAAATTCCAAATATTCCATAATTTACTACAGAGAAATAGCTGTTCTTAGACAGAAGAAATTTTAAAAGCTATATGTTCTGGTTTTGCAGTCATTTAGTGATTAAAAACTGTTTCATTCTTCCTGGTATAAGTAATAAACAAATACTGTATTTCTGATTTTGTTTCAAGAAACTCCTGATGTACAGAACATCGGGAAAGTATTTAAATGGTATACTTTCCCTCTGCCTGCCCAGAAAACTCTGATTTAGTTATTACATCTTGCATGTTATTTGTAGTTTTATTTCCTGAACAAAATCTATCTGGGAAGGTTCAGGAAGGGGCAAGAAGGATGAACAGGTATCTAATGTGTGCTTTACAATGAGTAAATAAGGAGGAGCCTTCAGTGCGGTAAAAAAAATTTAGGGGAAAGGTAGTGGAATAGAGGGGTTTTGAAAGATCTATAATATCATGATATTATTAAAGCAGATAAACAAGGATGCATTTCTCAGTGGGTGTGGCTACATTGCTAGTGTTGATTCAAATAAGAGAGTATTTGAATGTGTGTTACCTTATATCTTTGTTTTCAATCACAGCACATTTTCTACTCTGGAAAACTATGGTAGATGTTATCT
>VWZT01004727.1:120088-130719 GCA_013397055.1 Pachycephala philippinensis
AAAAATAAAAGGAGGTGAAAATGGACTCCTGCATCATTTGATTTAGCCCTGTGTGGAGCAAAGAGTTTGTACAGGAAGACCTGTGGAAATTAATGGTCTACACGTTGGTGTTACTGTCAGCAAGGATCCAGCTGGGGATTATTTGCAGAATCAAGTAGCGTAAGGTAGTCTGAACCTAAGTGAAGCATTAAGTCCTAATTGAAGATGACAGTGTAGATACTTTCCCAGGAGTGGGTGATCGTTTAAGAGGAGCGTAGAAACTGTGATACTAGAACAGAAGCATCAGCAAGTGCAGAGAAAGGGGACAAATATTATCACCTCCCTTATTGATCCCTTTGTAGATATACACTAATTCAGCTGACACCTCAGCACAGCCTTTTCAAATTATTTCAGTCCCAATCAGCCTACCTGTCATGTAGAGCCACAGCTGATCTTTGGGAAAAAGTGTCTGTGTCTGTGTTCTAGCACTGAAAGAACTAGTTCTGCATTTCAAACATCAAACTGGAAGTGACCAACTCAGTTATTAGAAGCAAATTTCAGAGTTCTGTCTTGAGTCCTACAGAATACCAAGTTTAAAATAAAGGTAAAGTCTATCTTAACATTTACACTGATGGCTGAATTGTAAACTCCACCACAAGTTAATATGGCAGAGGCGACTAATGATTTTAGAGGTAAATTATTTGAATTCTCTTCTTGTTGTATTAGTAAACAAAAATCTATTGAAAATGTTTTCTTTTGGTCATTTGATAGCTTGGGTTTCATTGGCTTTTTATATGTATTCTTTTATATATGTGTATATATATATGTGTGTATACATATATATATATATATATACACACACACGTTTTTATTTTACGGCTGCTATTTATGTGTTTTATTTTGGTTCCACAAGGAACTATTACTTAATTATTATATTTAGATACCTCATTTAGAGACACCTAATGTACTTTTCTAAATGCTTTGAAAATGTACTGTAGCTTTTTAATGGATTATTTCTTTAGATGGATTTAATGCACTTTGCTGCTTCTATGTCTCTGTTGCTGAGTGTTTAATTTCAAACCTCCTGTTAACTCCAACACTGCTGTTCTTTTGTTTTCAATGTTTTATAATTGGAAATTTGCTGAATAACAGGGGCATCATTCTCCATGGGAACTCTTATGCAAAGTAGGAATCTGAAGATAAGAAAAGTTGATGTGAAAGTTTTTAGGAGTGTGTATGCAGTAAATAACGCCATTGATTTTTTGGGTTATGTTGCACTTGTGCATATTTAATCATAGCTGACTCAGATTTCAGTTCTTCAATAATTTAGGTCCGGTTGTGGTGACAGGAAAAAAAAAAAAGACAAAGAACTTAATGTTTTGTAATTGCAAGAAGTAACTCAAAATTGATTTTTCATGGGCTAATTAGACCACAGTAATAAACTTATAAGACCAGAATAAACATCTGTGGCTTTCATTTCATTTTTAACTAAACAAACAAACAATAATAACATTAAGCAACATATATTTTTGTACCTGCAATTTTTAGGTTGATTGCCATTATAGAATTTATGTGAGAATCATTTCGTTATGGGAAAATTCTTCTGCGCCGATTCATTCCAATATGTGCAGGAATGATATATTTGACATTTATAAGACGAATAAATGTACCCAAAGTTGTCATGGTAAAATTTCATGGGGAGAAGTCAATGGATTCACATGGTAGTAATGATTCTACTTATATAGAAATTATCTTCATCTTTACCAACAATTTCCAGGTACATTTAAGAAATAACAGCTGTGTCCATAGTCCACATGTCCATACAAGCTATAATTTGTTTTAAATAATTCCTGGTTTCTGTTTCCTCATTTACATATTTGAGAATTCTTCTGATCTAATCCCTTTGACCTTATCTAATGATTCTTCTCCACCTTAATAATATTTTGAGAGTAGTTGTTTCGTTTTTCCTTGAATACAAAACAATATATTCTTCATTAATTTCTTTTTAAAACATATTTATACTTAATTTTTCTTACCATTTTCTGAAAATCATGAAAATTTTGATACTGAACTCATTTTTCCTTGAAGCCAGTTTCTCATCGTTCTGTCTTTTCCCTACATTTTACTTTAAACCAGACTGTTTTAAGTTTTTTTGTAGTTCTGCTCTTTCAGTTGTTCTTTTTAAAGGATTAAGCTTTTAGTCTTAAAGGTAATTCCACCGACAGAGCTGACTATCCTACAGAGTTTTTTTTATTATCCATAATGGCTAAAATAATTTTAATATTTTTCTAATATTTGCAGAAATAATTGTTCCAGACATATTTCAAAGGTTATAGATTAAATGGAAAATAAACAGAAGAATAAATAGTGTCTAAGCAATTCAATTAAGAATCACAATATTATATAGTGAAAGATCCTTGCTAATAAATTATGGATACACCAAAAATTCCTAAGCAAATCCAAATGATACGTAAGTTCAAGCAGGTCTCAGGTTATAATGGCAAAAGAATAACACCAGTCCATTCCTTCATGAAAACCACTAAAGAAACACTTATCCTATTTGTGTAGGTAAGGAGGGTGTTGGTTTTTTACCTTCTACCCAAAGCTGATCAAGTCTTAAGTGCTGCCATGTACCCAGAAGTCCGTGTAATTTTTCTCTACCTACACACAAGATGAAATGAACCTCGGACATACTGTTTTCTCTAAACATGAAAGATAGTGACTGAAATAGAGAAAACAAATCCCTTGTTCCACTACTTAAATAAGGTATTAAAAATGTAATGTTTAAAGGGTGACAAGCATTTACCAGCAGTAAATATTTCACACTCAACAGAGTATTCCTTAAGAAGTTGTGCAGCATAGAATTCGATCACACTCTTCTATACCACAATACATTGACTTAAAGAGTGGTAATATAAAAAGACAGTGATTCATGTGTTAAGTTGTGGCAAAGTGTCAATAAAAAGACAAACAAAGCTAGGAGTTGGGTGGATGAGAAGCTGGACATGCCCCAGCCGTGTGCTCTGGGAGCCCAGAAACCCCCCGTGAGCTGGGCTGCATCCAAAGCCCCGTGGGCAGCAGGGCAGGGAGGGGATTCTGCCCCTCTGCCCCGCTCTGCTGAGACCCCACCTCAGTGCTGCATCCAGCTCTGGGCTCCCAGCACAGCAAGGACAGGGACCTGCTGGAGCCAGGCCAGAGGAGGCCACCAAGGTGATCAGAGGGATGGAGCAGCTCTGCTGTGAGGAAAGGCTGAGAGAACTGGGATTGTTCAGCCTGGAAAAGAGAAGGCTCTGGGGTGACCTAATTGGGGCCTTGCAGTACCTGAAGGGAGCCCATAGGAAAGATGGAGAGAAACTATTACGAGGGCCTGGTGTGACAGGACAACAGGAAATGGCTACAAATTAAAAGAGAATAGAGTTAGATTAGATACTGAAAGAAATTTTTCCTTGTGAGGGTGTTGAGGCACTGGCACAGGTTGTCCAGAGAAGCTGTGGCTGCCCTATCCCTGGAAGTGTTCAAGGCCAGGCTGGATGGCTCACTCAGCAACCTGGTCTAGCGAAACATGTCCCTGTCATTGGCAGAAGGGTTGGAACAAGATGGTCTTTGAGGTCCCTTCAAATCCAGGCCATTCTGGGATTCTGTGAATCTATGGAAACCTTTCTTTTACCTCTGTGTGTCCATAGGTGTAGAGGAATACATATGTGTAATCAGGAATTTTTTAAAAATTTAAGGCTACTATGATGGAATTATTTTATGCAGCTTTCAGTTAAAGGGGCCTTTGACATCTGTGATTTGAGGCTTGAATTTCATATCAGTATCTTCCAGGATGTCCTTAGTATTTCTAAGTATTTTCATACTTGTGTTAGTATTTCTAAGTATTTTCATACTGGTGTTGTGCTTGCAATCACCACTTGCTGGTGTGACAGAAGGTTTAAACGCACAGAATCATAAACCCACCTTGCTCATGAAAGCTGAGCATGTAACTAAAAGGCTACAGTCAGATTAGATATGCTCAACAGTACCTAGAATTTGAATGTTACTCAACCTGATAACCTCTTGTAGGTTTGTTATTTTTCTATGGCTCTTGAGCAATAAATGGCTGGTCAGATAAACTGTTGTGATAGTTACATTATTCTCACAACCACTGCCTTCCTTCAGGGCTTGGAACCTTCCCTTTTTTGTCCTGTAGTAGTAAGCTTCATAACATCCCTGAACACGTTATATTCCAATTCTTCTGCTTCCTCCAGATGTCTGAGATAATGCTCATCATTAATATAGTTAATATTTGCATGCAAAGTAAATCCACTGTTTCAAAACACTGCTGTTCACATGTGAAAACATACACGAGCACAGGACATGAGACTCAGGACCCAACTTCTTTTTATCGTTGACAAAAAAGATTCTTTGAATAAGCTGCTCTCTCCTACCCTCCTCTCCATCAGAAGAGGAGTCATCTGCAGAATGTCATTTTTCAAGTTGTTCTCTATTCCCATTGTTAAAGGACCAGTGTGGAACACTTATTATTGACACAGTTTAAAAACCATAATATGTCATATATTTGAACTTAGCTAGTAACAGTATATTTTCCGCTAAAACTTCACACTGCTTTTTAAATACATCTATTCAATGATAATACTCACTGTTCTATAAAACTCTTAAAAGTGAAAAACTCTCTGGAACCAAAGTTCATAGTTGGCCAGTTAAATCTGCAGGAAAAAACCCAACACAATGCATCTAGGTACCTAAATCCAAAGGTCTTTATGAAACAGTAGCTACTTAATCCTCATAAATGTTTTTCTGAGCCTAGGGATGTACCTCTACAGTTCTTCAGACATATGAAATGTTATCTTAAATCTGTCACTGAGTTATTTAAGGTATATTTACACTTTTAATACTTGAGGAAGAAATATGAAAAATTTGGGAAGAAACCCCAACTCTAAAGACTATAAAAATGCTATTTGAATTACAGAAGATGTATCATACCTTTCTTTAAAATCAGTTACAGATTCCTAGCATTCCCACAAATGAAGTGCATGGTTTGTTATAAATGCATCATTAAAATATTTCCTGTTGCTTACAGGTAAGCGTACTGGAAGAAAAAACATGCCTGCATAGAGTATTAAATAAAAGACTGATCTTACATGAGGGGCAATTATCAAAGCTCTAACTTCTTATTGAAGCAGTGAGACATGGAATAAATATCTTGAGTCTGAAAGAACACCTGTTGAACTACTGATCTATTAAAAGTTCCCTGAAAAGCATCAGCAGGAGAAATAATGTATTTCAAATGTGACTGAACTGAAGTGATTAAAGTACATACTCTGTTGAGAAAATCATAATAATGGGTAGAAATTGTTTGCTTTTCAAAAGAAAAATCAGCTATTAAGAAAGCCAATATACTTTCCAGAAAATTTCTCTACTTTAGTATAAGAGAGGATTTGCATACAAATTTGGAAAATTTGGTGTAATAAATAAATAAATAAATAAAGTGTTGCAGAAAGCTTGTAATGAGATAAAGGTTGTGTGCTTCATTGCTTCTTTTTTCCCTTAGAAACCAAAACACAGCAAGTCAAGGGGATGAAAGAATGCAGTTTTTGTTAGATACTGTTACAGCAGCATTTTTTACAACAATGGGGGAGGGAGGTATTGGTGTTATCATTATTGTTATTGTTCAGGTACTTTTAATATGTTTACCAGACTGCTTGTATAAGCATTTTGTTCAACTTCAACCTTTAAACTTTGAATAAAAATTATATTGTATGCCTTTTTAAAAGACGAGCACGGTGAATAATTGAAATTCACACATTTTATCCCTGACAGTGTCAAAATAATATTCCAGCCTTTATTCTTACATAAGTCTTGATGTTCATCATCTTCACCTTCACATCTTAGGTATAGAATGTGTATTTTAATGAAAAAAAAATTAGGAATATTTTCTTTAATTCTAAAATAACCCCAAGGGGCTCTGAAGATAGAGAACTCAGTTATGTTAAATGCCAGGATTTATCACATATTGATATATGATATATCACATTGAATGTTTCACTTTGGTTGCAATCTTTAGATAAGAAGAATCTTAAATAATAGAATGTTATATACATTCATTGAGTTTTAATCTTAAAATCAATTAGAGCTTCTGTTTTCCTACCTTACTCATGAGGTAGTCAGGATGGTGGAGTAGCAGAAAAATGTGCTTCAACATGTTTTCCCAAAGACGAATTTTTCAGTGACCCTTCAGAAGACGTGGCCTGGCCTTTCCCATTTATAAAGGACATTTTCAAGTGAAGGGCTTGTGGGAAGCTCCCTTTGCAAAGCACTCAGTACTTCCCCTAATGGAAAATCAGGTCTTTGAAAGGGAGAAATCTTCAAAAGCTCAAGTGAGTTGGGGTCTCTTTGGACCAAAGTCGTAAAAAAAGGTGGAATTGGCATGGGAGGAGTAGGACATTAAACAATTCAATTTACCAACATGGGGTGGCACCTCATTGTTTTCCAGCTCTTTCCTAATCTGTTAATCCTCACATATCTTGTGTAACTCTACCTTAATGCTAATTTTTCCTGGTTATCTTATCACAGGTGATTTTGCCTGAAAAACACCACTTGCTGCAACTCATCTGCCAAGCTCATCACTCATTTTACAAATCCATCAGAACAAGACAAAAAAATTGTTTTGCTTGTTATGCCAATTTCCTGAATACTCAGTTATAAATTTTTTACCAAAAAATAACTGTTGCACATTCTATTGGATAGATAAGACTTAGAGGAGAGCAGAAAAAACAAAAAGCAAGCCGCAGACTATTTATAGTAAAACGCAGGGTTGAATACAGAAAGGCAAAAATGTTTACGTGATTTTGGGTAACGGACAACAATTATTTTAGGTGTTTCCCAATTTAACATTTCATTAATTAATAGAAATTATTTTATACATGAATAAATGCACACATACTGAGTGACTTCTGTTATTCCTATTTAACCATGAATTGCTTATTCTTTTCTTCTTCTCCTTACCCTTCAATTACCCATCTGATTCGTGTATATCACAGTCTATCCTTGATAAAACGATTTTGATGTAGTAGTTTACAATTCTTTCGTGATGATCATTAAGCAACGAAAGTGCTTTTTAAATCAGCAGGACCCCTTGAAACATACTTACAGCACCCTCAAACAAAAGAAGCTTTTATGTTATAAAATTTCAAATTATTTTAAAAATCAAAGATAATGGTATATTTGACTTATACTGGTCTGGATATTTCTTTAATCATTTATATCCTTAAAATCGCTTAGGTCTTCCTGGGTTTTAAAATAGACTATGCTATCCATAATGAATGAGAGGGAAATAATGATAACACTTACAGGAATTTGATATCACTCACAGGATTTAACATTTACGTGAGTAAGAAGAAAAATAAGTTATCCTCCCATCCAAGTAAGTTATGATTCTTTCTTTGATTTTATATCATATTCAAGTAAGTGTACTGCTACTTAAAACTAAAGAAATTGTCTGGGTGAGGCTCTCCGGCGTTCAAGAAAGGTAGACTATGAGTGAATATTTCTCTTTATACCAAACCCAAAAATTTTCATAGGGTCATAGAATAGTAGAATTTGCTGAATTGAAAGGGACCCATCAAGATCATTGAGTCCAACTCCTGACCCTGCACAGGACACCCCAAAAACCCCACCATGTTCCTGAGAGCATTGTCCAAATGCTTCTTGAGCTCTGTCAGACTTAGTGATGTGACCATGTCCCTGGGGAGCCTGTTCCAGTGCAAAACCACTCCCTGGGTGAAGAACCTTTTCCTGATATCCAACCTAAACCTCCCCTGACTCAGCTTCAGGCCATTCCCTCAAGTCCTGTCACTGGTCACGAGTGAAGATCAGTGCCTGTCACAGCACTTCTCCTCATGAGGATGTGGAAGAACACCATGAGGTCTCCCCTCAATCTCCTCCAGGCTGAAGAATAGTTGCAAGTAGCTTTCCCTGCTCTTTTAAACAAAACTTCGGTGGTAAAATCGATGGAATTTAAGTCAGAAGTTTGACATTCAAGTTTGTCCTACGGTTATAATTTTGGTACAGTTCAGTACATCAGATTTGTCTGTGCCTATGTTCATGCCCATAGCGTGTAAGTAATTAATTTAGTGGGAGGTCAAGGCAGTCCCCATCGAGTCTCTCATGGATGAGACAACGGGCTGATTTGAGACAAGTTAATGTCAGGTAAGGTGAATCACAGTGACCTGACTAGGTCTGGCAGGAGTTCTCTAGGCAAGAATTTTGGACAGTCCAGGAGATTCCTCCACTGGACTGCTGCTGTGCCTAGACCAACCAGTAGTCACTACCTGTACCTGCTAATTGATTAACTGATACTGGATTGACATTATGGGCAAAGAATCTGACTATGCAAGGGACTCGTTGAAGTAAATACTGCTGTGGGTGAAGAAACTGATCAAACTGAACATAGGTAATTTTAAAAAGTCAAAGCAAATTCTTCTCACAGATGTAAAAATGGTTGTGGAAGTTTTTTCCATGTAGTTAAGATAGATAAAAGGTTTAAGATAATCAATAGCGATGGCCATGTATGTGCTAGAGGGATCATGTGCAACCATACTGAATCTGCACTATAAAAATATAGCAGAACAGTTTGGGTAATCACATCATGTGAGCATTTTTATGCAGTTGCAAAGACATTCAGCAGAGATTCATGTCAGCATCTGGACAGCAGCTGACAATGCTCCTGGAGAGATTCAATTCTCAATGTATTACCTTTTGCAGAAGATTCCACAATTTATTTATTTCAAATGCTTAAAGTACAAATACCTATGCAACACCCCTTTTGTAAAAAACACCAACATGAAGACAATAAGTCTCGTTCTTGTGAAATCTTGATGGCTGCCCAAAATCAGACTATTTTTTGCCTCTGCTGTTCAGAGCCAGCAGTTCATACTGGTGATACATTAATATTATAAAAGATGTTTCATCTTGTTAAACGTCAGAGAACACTACATAGAACACAGAGATTTAATTCAAGTCACCTTGGAGACAACATATTTCCCTATCTCCTCTTACAAAAAATTTTCTGGGATGTATTTGCAAACTCCTTAAATCTTAACACCAAGTTACTGAAGACTCAAAAGAGAATTGGATTTTTTTCTGCTCTTCTGACAGGTGAATCAAAATTTTGTCTCTTTGGAAGCTTGCATTTAAAGACTCCCCTTTTTATCTTTTTCTTGGTTTTGTTCTGGTTTTGGTTTGTTGTTTTTTCTTTTTTCTTGAGACCTCTTAATTGTCTGATTGGTTAATTCATTCATTTATAAGGCTTTGATAACGTTATGTGCCCAGATCTTATAGGAACATCTTATGTTTTTAAATAGATTCTTGGTTTATTCCTTAGCTAGCAATTTCCTCAAAGAATAAAAAGGCAGTGGCATGGAAACTCAGCTGAGAAACAGTGTATGTAGATGTTCCCATGTATTGATATCTCATTTTATGGAATACTTGATTGAAAACAGCAGCTTATATATTTTGCTCAATTTTCATTGAAAGAGTAATAGTGTAATGAAATTCAAATACACTGAGTAGAAATTATATTTGTATTAGTAATAATATTCAGATTCATGTCTCATTCCTTAAACAAAACTGAGTTTCAGGGAAAAAAAAAAAAAGAAAAAAAGAAAAAAAAAGATGAAAACCCAGAAATATACGATGAAAAACTTTTGGAGTATCTTAGGTGACAAAAGAGAAATATCTAGTGTTTAATTCAATCATGTAATTCCTTACTAGGATGTATATCTTATTAAAACATTATATGCACTTTGACTTGGCAGGAGTATTAAAAAAATTCCTTTGTGATGTCAGATTTTGGTAGCCCTACACAAAGCATGAGGCAGAGATATCATTGTAACCAACGTTGCTAGCCTGGGTTCCATTTGGTGTTGGTTTAGGATACTGCTTACTTTCCTTATGAAGTAATTTGTAAAAATTCCTATATTTTAAACTAAAACCTAAGGCAGAGGAAATAAGCATCACCCCTGATACAGTTAGACTTCCATGAGAAATCAGAGAAGATAGTCTTCTCAAGCAGAAACTGTCAGTATTGGGAGCTAAAAAGCCAAATATATGCAAAAAAGGTAACATTCTCTTTTGCAAATGTAAAAATTAAAATTTATACCTGTCTGCATCTGTATGACATACCTGCTTACTGCAGCTCAAAAAGGATAATACAGGTGTTGGCATTTGTGAAATGTTTTTCCATGAAAACGGAATTTTACAGAAAACCAAGATAAATTTTTTCTTTTTTTTTGTGGAAAACTGATATATTTACAGCCCTCTGGGTGTGTGAATTGTTTCAACATTCTATTATTTCTCTTGTAAACCACTGCTAAGAATTTTATGTTACTAACATGTTCAAAATATTTTTGATTTCAACAGTACTCTACTAAAAATGATTGCTGAAATCTTTTCATGGAGAGAAGAAAAATGATCAAATGGATCTGGGCTCAGGCTGAAAGACGTTTGACAGTTCTCAGCACTCCAGTTCCCAAACAGTGAATAAAAACAGTTTTCAATATTTGATATCCCAAGCACAGTTAGTTGTGTCAGCATTTCTGATACGAACATGGTTCTGTAGAAGAAGGTTTCTTTTTTTTTTTTTTTTTTTTTAA
>VWZT01004727.1:130732-164978 GCA_013397055.1 Pachycephala philippinensis
GAAAAAAAAAAAAACAAAAAAACAGGGAATAATTCTTAATAAAGTTTTATTGACTTAGGACAAAATAGTTTCAGAGACCTAAAGATAATATTTGGTCTTGTTGTATTTAACCTTCATGAAATATTTTCTTTGTGTAATTTCAGAATATTCTACCTCCAAAATAAACATTAAAAAATATTTAGGGCATTTAGATGTAAAAGAAGATGCCACATGTAAGCATGGATAGTTTTCAGGAGAAAGTTTTTCTAAGTATGAATACCTAGGTTATTCAAAGAATTTTTTATTCTTAATGAGAGGCAGTCAAAGAAAACTTTTGTTACTTTTACAATATATAAATTGATGGCAGGCTTCAGTGGCATTTCAAATGAAGGTTTTCAGAACTGAACTGAACTGAAGATGAATCTTCTGCTATGTAAAAAAAGGAGTTAGAGTCCTCTGAGGAAATAGCTGCTCATGTCATGTCCTATCCACTTCCACTTCTGATGCCCAGAGAGTTTAGGGTAACTCTCCTCTCCCAGGTGAAGACAATTCGAATTCAATCTAATTCGTGGCTATCTCATGCTGTGAGCTCCTAGTGAGCCCAGCTGCTCGCGTGCTAGACCTGTACTTGTTTCTGATGCTCAGTGCATTTTGGAATTATCCTTCTCTCTCCAGGTACATCAGGGACTTTCTTGGCTCGTCCCTCCTCCCATGCCACACAATTGGTGAAATTCAGAGATAAAAGCAGCCCGTGATTCCATTGCTACCACTAATGCTCATGACAAAATGCCACCAGTTTTTTTTTTTACTTCCTTTAAGAGCCTTCAACATCACCTCTTAAACTGGTCTGAATACGTAAATGATACCTCTCTTCCATCTAAATCTGTGAATCACTGGGATATTCAAATGTGCCTATGGGTTTTTACAAAGATACATATTAATACCTGTGTTTTTCTGAATATTTCTGTGCAGGTCAGTTGTGTCTTTTGTGTTTCTTGAATCCATTAATTCTAATACAATGTGTAGAATCAGATAAGGTACAATGCAGCAAAACACACAGATGATTTATATACAAGAAACATTTTGTGCAGGGCATGATGATAATGCTTTAAAAACCCATGAAACTAAAACACAAGAAAAGAGCTCCTCATGTAGCTTTGACACCAGAATGAGTTCAGCTTGGTAACACAACTAATTTAAATCATGCAACTTTAATGATGTGCTCTTTTGGATTTGTTTTTACTTTTCACAAAGCACATTTTGATCATTTTACTTTGAAAACAGCATCTTTTAAAACTTTTAAATCCATTTCCCAGTACTTAGCTTTTCTGCTAAAAAAATCTCATTAAATATGTCCCTTTAACTAGGTGTTTGGAAGATCTTAACACACACAGTTTTTGACTGTACTAACATTTTTCTTGTGAAAAAAGCCCCATTCATTTGGAATGAGATTTAACCTGAATAATTGGCATTTGGCAGGGCTGGTGATGCTTCTGAGTACAAAGTTCCCTAATAAAAAATAGTTTTGGTGCATGTTCATAGTCTTGGACTTCCAGCATTTATTAATTGCTCCTTAGGAGGACAGTTTTTCTGGAAACTCAAACCCTATTTTAGACACACATGATAAGTCAAACATAGAAGCATCTTGTAGCAAATCCTCACACAACTGCAAAGTTACCAGCCAACAGTGTGCAGCTCTAACATAATTAGTATTCTTGTGCAGAACAAGATAAAAAATATTTAAAAGATGTGCGTGAACACAGACAAATGGATAATGCAGGGTTTGCAGGTTCTGCATCAATCCTGTGCTGTGTCAGCTGTCTCCTGCAGAACTGACTTCCCCAGAGAAAACTGAAAAAGGAAATTATTTTTTGTCTTATTTTTTATTGATAACACATACATGGTCTCCATTTAATACTGCAGAAGCATATAGGATAAAGAAATATTGAAATAATTTATTGGAGAAGGTATTAGATAAGCTAATGAGTGACACATGAAAGACAGGCTCAGTAGGTAAGTAGAAATTTGCCATGAATGGAAATATAAGGAATGTATATTTTGTATAACAAAAAATCCCACTAAAAGCACACAAATCCCCCTTATATTTTATTTTATAGTAGAGTACCATGCCATTTTGTCCCTTTTTCAGGTTAGGCTTTGGTACATACCTATGAAATTTAATACAACACAAATACAAGCAATTATGCTATCAGAATTCTTATTTTATGCTCTCTGAAAATTCAAAGAGCAGAACTAGCTGTAATAGATGATTATTTATGTACCATCTTATTTTACCACAACTACTTGTTACTGTTAATTACTATTTTTAGGTATTACTCTAGCCGGGTTTTTCTACATGGGTGTGATGAAATAAAACTAAATTACGTGAGAAGAAATATACATATATACTTAAAGACTACATAGCTGAGTATTGGAAAAGCTTGTACAGGACCTGCAAAACAGATTTCTAAGTATCAGTTTATGTGTTACAAATATGCAATGGAAATCCTATTTGGAAGGAAGGAGATTTGGAGACTTTACCCATTGTGTCCTGAGAGCTGTGGCCTCATTGACTATTCATAGATGATTGTATCAATAATGTTCTAGTATTTATATTTCCCTGAGTCATTTGATGCATTTTCTGGGTAATCATTATATACAAAAGATAAATAATTCTCATTCCTGATCCTCTCGTTCAGATTGTATCCCTGAGGAAATAGAATTGACTGTTATTTGTTTGGAGGACATGGTGAAGTAAATACCTTGCCTATCACAGTACTGCAAAGCCTCTTAAACGGTGTAGAAGAATTTCTGATAAGGGACATGTTTGCATCCATTTGAATCCTATTTTCAAACAGAGGCTGGATAACAGAAGAGGAAGGTGAAGGAAAGTGAAGGAATCTAAACCTCTTGTGCCAGCTTTCCCAACTATTTCCACTTTTTCCTCTCATCTGACCCTTGTCCCCTTGCTCCTTCCAGTCCTTTAATACACTTGGACATATGTAAATAAACATCTTTGTTTTGAAAGTGTTTTCCCCTTGACTATTTTTGCCATTCATTATTACTTTAATTTGTGAAAACGTGCAGTGGTTAACTGTGTAATTAAATCTGTAATTTTATAAGTATTTTGCACTGTTAATACATCTTATTTATAATTATTGCTCTGCTTATTATCTCTTTCTAGAACGGGATTAACTTTATTCAGCAGGGATGGTTTTACTGAAGTGCAAAAGGTCTGAAGCCCAAAAAAGTGATGCTAAAGAAGACCTGAGTAAGCTTCCATCCCAGGGATAATGCCTCTTAGAGATTGTAATGTGGCACCATAAGGGAAAATGCATCATGACAGAGCTACAAAGCACTCCACCAGAAGTATTCCTAGGCACCTTTCTTCCTGAGCTGGCTGAACATTGATCAGGAACTGCTTTCTGTTTAATTCTTTCCACTAACTATCAGACTGCCTTGGTGACAGATGCTGCTCCGTGAGGACTGTCACGTTCACATTCTAATTACTCAGGAAATCAGCAGGTTTCTTTTTCCCCACCAAAACATTTATTTTCCCTCCTCTTCCCAAGGAACTCTGCCAAATTAATCTCAGTACAGATATGACAATTTAGCAACATTTTCCTCGAGTTTTTGTATCATCTTGTGAAGAGGTCATACTAGAAGCTTTTTGCTTTGTTTTCTCACTCTAATGCAGACTTTTAATATAAACGTGGAAAATCTGTATTGTTTTCTGTGCTCCTAAGCAATTAATGTGGTAATTTAAAATATTTACATAATAAATATTTTCTTTCCCAGCTTGGGTACCTTAGAAAATTACTTATAATTGTGTAAGACATGCTCTTATCTTGTACAGATAGGGAAGAAAAATAGTTGTATTTTATTTAAAGATGAATTTGATAAATGTAAATGTTAAATTATATGCATGTATATATGTGTATATATATATGTATAAATACATATTCATCAAAACTTTCTTAGGGTAATACTTCAAAATATATTCAAATAAGGATTTTTATATCCAGTTATAGTAAGTCCAACATTTAAATTCCAGATCTATGCAGACTGATATCAATGAAAGTATCCTTAATTTTTTATACAATAAAATTATAAATACCTATCCTCTTTTATCTGGTGCTACCCTTGCCCTCCTGAATCCCTTATGGCTCTGGCTGTGGGCAGTTTTCCATCCCCAAGCAAAGAGTCTGGGAGTGAGCACCAGCATCCTCAGATCTCTCTGGAAGGAGTATGGTGCTGCCAGCTGGATCCATTCCTTCTCAGTCCTGGAGTTCCCTTGGCTTTCTTTTCACACTTTTCTCATTTGTGCCTGCTCCCTGTGCCTTGATTCCAGGAAAGGGGTGAAAGATGCACTGCAAGCCTCGGGGGCTGTTTGCAACACACATAAATCATTTCAATTGAATACACTTTCCCACCCTATAGTTCTTGTTACTTTATAATCTTACAGGTTTTTTTTTCATATCAGGCTTTCAAATCCTGAATCTCAACAAAAACCATAATCTCCAGCAAAAGGGGCAGAATTATCTCAATTACTTTTATTTCTTAGAAGAACTCGCTTTCCTGTGTTGTATTCTGCGACTATTTATTATTAACCAAAAGGCTGGAGAGACTCATTTGGTTACCAATTAGTGTCTGTACAACAGAAATCCCATGTGTTTTACAGAAATCTGCAGGTTATACATTAGCCTCAAATGTGAAACTCTATCGAATGCTGTCAGAAAAGTCTGTGTACAATACATGGGAAATAATACATTGTTTGGTGGCTACAGTAAAAATACCTTCAAATCACTCCAACAGTTTAATGAGGCATACTGGTCTCACCTGAAACCAAAATAGCTATTGTTTCCTCAACCAGACTTCTAAATTCCAGAATGCGTTCCACTTTTAAGTATTCTGAAGATGTCTTCTGCAAAAATATGATGTTCTTTTACTGTGTATAAAAATCAGTTGTCCATTCCTCAAAATAGACATTTTTCCTAACCCATAATTATATCTATCCAGATGACTCCTTCCCCAAAAAGAAATCCTTCTGCTTTTAAAAGAATCTGACCTGCCTGCATAAAAAAAAAGGAATACATGAATTTTTTCCCCACAACTTTGCCACCAGCCAATCCACACAGCCACAGGCTTTCTCTTGTTTCTAATTTGCACAAGATAGAGGAGCACTGATAGAGACAGAAATGTTGGAAGGCTTTATACAGAAGCTGAATATTTATAAATTATCACCAATATTTGATCAGAAAGACTAAATTTCCACTGACATAGAAACTGGTTGATAATCACTAATATTCCAGGTCAGAGTGCCATCCTCTGAATTTTTACAGTAGTTATAGCCTTAGCTGTGGCGTTCCTTGCTAACTCTGCTTTCGGCACCACAATTTGGCAGTTTTATTAAGATTTTAAATATGTAAATATATACATATATTAAAAACTTTGATCTCTATCAAGAATCTTGAGTAGAAATGTAAAAAGACCTTGACATATGGTTCTGGCAGGTAATGTTAGCTGCCAATGACCACTTAGATTGTAACCTTAACCTTATCCCTTCCTTTTTTTCTTCAACCCAGTTTCCTAAGTACTACATAAATGTGCACATCTTAAAAGACAAAGTTTGCAAGGAGATTTAAATATAATCAGTGGAACAGTTTGTATGTTGGACAAAGTAAAATGGTTATTCTAATTAATTACATTTACTCAAAAACTGCAACTTCAAGAGTACCACCCCTGCAATAATAATGCTGATGGGATAAGACTAATTGTTGTACTGAATGTTGAATTAATTAAAAATAAAACAAGCAAACAAGAATTCTTACTCAAGAAAATCTGTAAGATTTTCTGCTCACCGTTACTAAAATGAATGATGTCAAAGAAGGTAATTCTCAATTCTGTAACAGCAAGTGAATAATTTTTTTTTTTAATTAAAAAAAAGCAAATTAAAGAACCATGGGATTTTTATTTAAAAATGTCTATAATGCTAAGCATCACTATAGCTAATGATAACTTGATTCATTTTGATTTTCTGCATACACATTTTGGAGCCAGACTCTTCAGCTCAATTTGTGTCATTGTTTGGTTTTTACATCAGCTGTCAGCTTTGGCCCACTTTGAAAGATTCTTTGGTACCTGGTTATCAGTTAATTTCCCCTTGCTGAATTATTTTAATTATTATTGTTATTTTACCCCTTCAGAGCCTTTTGTTCTAGTTATGGTTTCAAAGTTTTGTAGCATTTCAAACTCTGCGTATGAAAAGGTTGTATTCAGTAATTTAAGACAGTCTTAGTTTCTTTAAGAAATGGATAGTATTAGCTACTGCACATCATTCTAAATGGTCTTTTTCATGGGTAAGATGTGGCTAAAAAAGGACTATGTGGCCCAGGTTTATGTTAAATACCAAGTACAAAGTAACTCTTTAAATTGTATACTAAGAATATTTCTCCTTCCCGCAGCTATCCTTTAATTTTTTCAAAAGTTATGTAGATTCTAGTTTTATTGAATTGTCAGGTTTTTACAAGCCTCTAATCTTTTAAAAATCAATTTTAAAGTTGACTTCTGGCTTCCTAATTCATAACTTTTGTCTCTTGTTATTTGATCCCTGAATGATGTAGATATCATTCTTTTCATCTGAATAAATAGCTGAAGAAGAAAGCTTAGTATTATTGCTATTTCATTCTCTCCTTTCTGTAAATTCTGATAGATTTCCTAGGAGGGATGCTCTTTCTCTTCCCTTTGACATTTCTCTATTCTGTTCGCACGTACACGCTTTTTCTATTTTTCTTTTATGCTTCATATTTTTTGATGATTTTCATTTTCACTTTAATCTCAAGAGGACAGCGCTGTGTTGAGGCACACGCTGTAGCTATAGTACTTGTTAAAGCTTTCATGTAGCATTTCTCAAACTGAGGTTCACAAAAGCAAGTAAAAGGGGAAATAAAATTGGATGGCAGAAGTCAGCAGCCATTCAGAGCTACCTGAGTCAGCAGCCACTTTAGAGGGGAAGTGAAGAGCAGAACTTTTGACAGCAAATGGTTACATGAGCAGCCTACCATTACCTGTTGGCAGCATTGCAGTTTCAACAGTAAAGTGGAGTGAGCATAAACATCTGCATTTAGCAATTACAGTGTATTTCCACTTCAGCTCCTTGGGTGGAAATCCATAACATTCCTCCAGAAAATGTAAGCTGCTGCCAGCTAAGGATTACATGGTAGGTGAGGATGAGAGCGTCAACATTTTTTAAAAAAATAGATTTACAAATACCTTCGCAAATAACACTGAGCTCATCAGAATATGAGGGAGTTAGAAGAAATGGCCTACAAATCTGTTAGATTGAAGGAGCATCAAAGACAGAAGTGCATTTACCCCACACATCATGCAGGAAATGTATTTTTTGCAGATGAAGACAGTATTCGCACAGAATTCAGATGAAGACTACTGGTGGTCTCTTGTGCAAGGACAAGATGGCAGTAAGACATGTCACTGAGCCTTGTCATTGTGAGTCAAGAGGTTTGCTGGAACTGGTTTGGAAGAAAAGGTCAGGATCCAGTGATGCTATTGACAATACACATATATCTCAACTAAACTTGACTTACAATTTAGATCAAGATAATGGAGCTCCAAGTCTTCCTTAGAGCAAACCTTCTGGTAACCATTCTTCATTACTCATGACGTGCAGGCCCAGCTGAAGCACCAACGCAAGGGGATAACAGCTGTTGCTAAATTATCTCACCTGAATCAGGCTTTGATTTGATGCCTGCTTACTTCAGCCTTCTGAAAATTAATCTGGCCATTTTTAACTATTTTTTCCCAGACATTTCTTCCTTTCATGAAAAAGTGGATGTGCTGCTGAAGAAAATACAGGAATCACAGATGTAGTGAAAACAGGTAACCAATGAGCTAACATGACTTTCTATTCCTGCTGGAATGGATTTCCAGTAGAACAGTTTACTTAAACTGAGGTATAAGAATGCATGAGAAGATATTTTATATTTAGGAATATTGAATCCCTATAACATGGAAAAAATATACCGTCAGGACAGCAAAGGAAGGGACACTCAAGAGAGAAAATGAAGTTAAAAAGATTGCCATCTGTCATGGCTACAAAACCAGGGGGTGGAGCCTTGGAATGCCATATTTGCCCATTGGCTGTCGAAACCAGCACATCATTTACAGTTTTTTTACCTTCTGTCTAATTCAAACAAAGAAACGAGTGAGTGCTTTAGGGCACTATCCCTTTACAGGAGTAAACAAATAAAGCTGTTCCCTGTTCTCAGAGGAAGAAGAATGCAGGTCAGATACAGTAGAAGGAAAGTAATTCATTTCAATTGGGGTAAACAAAAGCAAGTACACAAACACAAACCCAGTCTTGTAATATATGCTCACAGATGAGTTTGTTCTCCTTTCCCCATTCGGCAATACAACTTTAAAAGAGGATGCATTACAATTTTTCCCTTTGGAAATATTCCATTATTCTGTTTCCCCAGATTATGTTCTAATTAACCCATTGGGAGGATAATGTTCTAATTAAGTAGCCTATATGTAGGCCTGTTTTATTCCTTTACGGACATATAAAACCCCTAAGCAAATTTTCTCGCTTTTGACAACGCTTTTATGCAGAAATCATTCCTAATATCCAATCTAATCCTCCCCTGGTACAACTTGAGGCTGTTTCCTCTTGTTATGTTTGTTACCTGGGAGAAGCGACCAACGCCCATCTGGCTACAAACACAATAACTAAGGATCGTCTCTAACCATTGGCTCAGTTCAGATCATATGTTGTAAGATGTGAATGATTATGCTATTAACTGAATATTTTTTGTGAGGGAAGAATAATTCTCATTAGTCTTACTTTCATTATCTTGTGGGTAGCGTATTGCATTAATTTTCCTTGTGTTTTGTTGCTTTTCCTACAGAGATTCTTATGGGTTCCCTTTAATGTTACCTCCATGTTTCTCATAGAATGGATTCTAAAATTACACCACAAATAAATTATTCCATTCACACTTCTCCTTGATCATAGAAACAAAGGCAGTGAATATTTTTTTCACATTGAGAGCCCTAACGTACGTCCAAAAATACATACTATGTTCAGAATGTCAGACTATAGGAACAAATGGACACTGATATGATTTGTACTCTGCTGCCTTGTTGGACTTGATCAATAGACTACAGCTGTGTTTCAGAGAATCATAGAATGGTTTGGGTTGAAATAGACCTCAAAGATCATCCAGTTCCAAGCCCCCTGCCATGGACTTTTCACTAGACCAGGTTCCATGGGGCCCTTCCAACCCGGCCTTGAGCACTTTCAGAGATGGGGCATCATCAGCTTCTCTCGGCAACCTGTGCCAGTGCCTCGCCGCTCTGAGTGTTTGCTGTTAAAAAGCTTTTAATAGGGATATAGGTTATGGTTTACACTTTTTACTGCTAATATTTTATTAAAATCTTGTTTTTTCCTTATCCTGTGGACCCAGTTATAAGTATCACATATTTGAAAGGACAGGACTGAAATTTATTAATATAAATGGCTTTATTAAAAATTGAAAGCAAAATGTGAAATTCTGGGCCCTGTAAAAAAAAATTCCATATTGGCTTTACCATTAACTTAAACAGAACCAGGAATTTACTCTAGGTATAAAAGATGTATCTATATTATATATAGGGCTATTTTTTCCCATGGAATTTTGTGGCCAGAGTCAGTAACTAAATATTTTTTAGTTTTTCTCTTGCTTTTACTAGAAAACTACCACAAAACATTCCCGTGTTTTTGTCTTCTTTGTAGTTAATAGTAAAAAGCAATATCAGTGAAACCTGAAGCATGACACAATTATGTCAAAATAAACCCCCAAACTGAGTGGAATGTAGCAGGATGGCTAAATGCGTTTCCAGATCAGAGGCCACTGGAAAGCGTCAGTAGTGATCAAGGAAGTTCTAAACATGGAAATTCAATCACAATGCTCCTAGTGAAAACACTACCAAAGACTTACAATTGCAATACCTTGTTCTGAACCTCTGCTTATCCACAACTACAGCACAGGGAACTACTGAATTTGGAAGCAGAAATCCAAATTATTTTATGGTTTATGTTTTTGACCCAGATCTTCTCTGATGATAGAACACAGCAAAGCAAAACTTTTTCTGGATTCCTGGAAAAGGAACCATTACTTGAACCATGTAGAGAAAACATTACTTAAAGTAATTTATAGCTGCAAGTCAACATATTCAAGATACATCTTCCAGATTCTTATGATAAAAAACTTGGATTATTTCTGGTGATTTCATTTTGTGTTACAGTGACTAACTTTGATTTAAGAAGTCATACATGCAACATAGAGGACCAGACGAATTTTAATTCTCAATTGAAATTGTGAACTGGCTCTACCTTTATTTACTTTTACAAGACTGGAAGATAGGAAAGATTTATCTTAAATATATAGTTTCCTCTCACTGTGTTTCCCTTAGCTGTGCTGAATACTAGCAGGACTTCACTATAACTGTAACACCATCACCAAACAATTCTGAAGCATAAGAAGGATGAATTGTGCTCTCAGTACAGTAATAAATTATGGAAGTCTAAAAGAAAATTGGTTGTATTTCACATACTGAAAACGAGAGTTCGAGGTAGAAAATCTTCCTTCTCTGCTTTTGTGCGTCTAGTTATTTTAGTTCTCCTTACATCAAGCTTACTCCAAGCTCACACAAGATTTTAGAAGTTTTGCCTGCTTGAATACCTAGACAAGACTCCTGTGGTTTGTTGTATGAGATTTTGCACTGCTTGGAAAACTCTTCTAAAGACCTATGAAAATACAAATCAATAATTCAAAATCACCTAGAACTTTACTCCATAAAATCTAAAATGAATTAAAAAGAAGTCTGATATTTACTACTTCAGGTTCATTAGGTTAATCCATGTGGAACTTCTTTAAACTCACATTATTTGCCCCTGTGGAGCTTTTACAGTTTTATAAATCAGAATTGAGGCATGCTTTGACCCACCAGACAGAAAGATCATTTTTGAAGCTCTTGCAATCTATTCCACCAAGGAGTATCAATGGGGTCTTAAAGCTCTTGGTTATATGTCTTCTGAGAATACACACAATGGCAAAGAGTTTGGAATTTTTATGAAATGTTTACTGAAAAACAGTGCAGATTTATTTGCAGTAGTTTTCTAAATGAATTAAGTTAAATTTCTTTAACTTTCACTCTTGCAATATATATAAGCATTTAGCCGTAGGGCAAACTATGCACCCTGCAGTTCAGTTCCATCCAGCTATGCCAACAGTTTCCAGGAGAAAACTTGTGTTAAAAAAACAGAATCAGGTGGCAATGCAGAGCTCATGCTTTATAATTCTCTGTTTTCTAGCAATTTCTCTGCGGAATATAACTCTTAGCATTGTAGTTTCTTTTTCTGGCTTATGGGATCCTTCCTCGTCTGAGTTCATGATTTAACATGCAACCCAAAAGAAAAAGAACAGAAGTAAAAGATAATCTGCACTGTGTCTTACTGCAATTTGTTGCAGATGTTCTACTACATTTGCATAATATCTTTTTTTATCATGGAAATTTTCATAAATACCTATTTCTTGTTCACTGTAGAAAAGTATAAATGTGCAGAAGTACAATGTGCATTTGGAATAACGGAATCTGACCCCCGTTAACTACTTACAGAAAAAGAATTTAATTTTGACTGTTAGGGTTAATCTATTTTTCCCATAACTTAACATATAGCAATTTTATCTCACGCTTCACAAAGAAAAAATTATATTGTCAATTAGAGTTCTGTTTTTGTTTGTAAGTTTAAACATTAATACTTTTCCCTAATTTATATTCCTAAGAAGATACCTCTGAAGCAGAATCTTTTAGATATCAAATTAATGTTGAAGAAATCCCATTTTCACTATTAACCTGTTGCTGTAATTCTGCTATGACCCCATTTTTCTTCACACAGTCTGAGGTACAACATCAGAATGGAAAATTGCCTTTACATACCTCTTAAGAGAACCATTTCTGAAATCAGAAAACCTGCTTGTCCCAATAAGACTGTCTCTGCCTCAGATTAATATTTAAATACAAAAAGAGAGGGTAGTTAACACAATGCATCACAGTTATTTTCAGTATTACATTATAACCAAACACCATGGATAACAGTCAGTTGTGTTTCATAATTTTTCTACTGTAAAAACTACTTAAAGTCATTATATTTTAACATATGATCAGACTGTTCTTGTTAAATAACGTAAAAATATTTAATTTTCTATATTTTGATTCGCAACCTTAGAAATTTTTAGTACTTTTATTTCAGTAACATCAAGTAAATAGCACAGAAACCTATTATTTCTGTGACCCAACAACTGTCCCGTTTTGACTGTAAATTGTCACTGTTTGTTAAAACGCTCTTTTGATCCAGACTAAAAATACTTTGACAATCTCAGTTTATTCTACATCAAAGTTTTTAAGCTTGTAATCAAATCAGTAGTTAATATTGTGTTTCTTGGATATACTTAATATATTTAACACAAATATGTTTAAATCATAGAATCATAGAACGGCCTGGATTGGGACCTTAAAGATCATCTCATTCCAACCCCCTACCATGGGTAGGGACACCTCCCACTAGACCAGGTTGCTCAGAGCCCCATCCAACCTGGCCTTGAACACTTCCAGGGATGGGACATCATATCTGTTGTTTTAAAACACCTTTGCAAGCCAATTATGTGCAGCTTTTTTATTATTTCCTATTATTAGACTATTCCTCTTTTCAACAGGAAAGCTAGAATTGCATCAGTTCTACTCTTAACACCTTTGCATAGAGGTAGACTGACTTCCTTAGCTTGTTTATTCTGCAAAAAAGTCTTAAATAATCAAGGAATTAATATAGGTTAAAATGAAGTGGCTACACAATTTTAAAAAAGCTATATATTAAATTGCAATTCTTCAGGGATAACTTACAGTAATTTGATTAAGTTAATGCTGCCTGTGAGAAAATAACTAGAGAATCTCAAGTCACAGACAATGTTTTACCAGTGTTCTGAGTAAAGGAAACTTTCTGATTGACATCTTTAATATGTGGCAGTTACACAATACCTACTGGACTTACATTTCTTCACAGAAGAAACTCTCTTATTCAAGGTCGAAATAAAGATACTTTTATATCTGTGCGAAGACTAAAAATCACACACAAGAGCAAGTTCTCTTTAATGACAGGGTGTTAAAATTAGATTTCTTCTTATGAATATCAGAATCAAATTATTCTGAATCTCATACATACATGATTTTAAAGGGAGAATATGAAATGTTCAAACATTATTTTAATGGAACTCTTAATAAAGTTGTTCCATGATAAAGGACTACAGGTTTTAAAATGAGTATGGAACTTATTAAGAAATGTCATAAATGCTCAGTGAGGAGGGCACAGCAAAGGAGTTTATGTTTGCAGGCATAAACTACATAATTTAGTCAAGGTGTTTGTATAGAATGCCCAGAATCTCTAAAACTTTGCAGATGATTTTCTCTGATACCTCTATGTTACACCTCATATATTTGATTAGAGATTTAATATTCTAAGTTTTGCTACTGTGCCAGGAAATATACAGAACCTCCATTTGAAAGAGTGTTTACTATCTAGAATTGAATGCATGTTGGAAATTTTGTAAACAGACTGCACTAACTGGAATATCAATTTGAAGTTTTTTCTTAAGATTGTAGTTTATATTATAGTAATATTATATGTTGAGTGCAAAATCATTAATGTGGGATTGAACATGGCCATGAAAGCAGATTTAGAAGTACATTAAACAGAGCTTGGTTTCTCCAAAATAAACAGAGGATTTGGTTTACTTTTCTCATAATCTTTTTAAGCTTATTTTTTGCATCCGCAACATAGAACCATGGAGTCATCAAGGTTGGAAAAGACCTCCAAGGTCATCAAGTCCAACCTTTGATTGAACACCACCTTGTCAACCAGACCAGAGCACTGAGAGCCACTTCCTTATTGTTCATTTAATACCTCTAGGGATGGTGACTTCAGCACCTCCCTGAGCAGCCCAGTCCAGTGTTCGACAACCCTTTCCATTCTTCCTGATGTGTAGCCTGAACCTCCCCTGGCACAGCTTGAGGCTATGTCCTCTTGTCCTGTCAAAAACATAAGCCAATATGTCTTAATTTTAGATTTTCATTCCAGGGTTATTATTAGATAGTTTTGAGGGAAATAAATATAGCAGGCCTGAATTTATATAGGGGATAACAATACAAAATGTACATTTAAAAACCCCTGTTCTTTGGAATTAAAAAATACTCAGCAACTAAACAGTGACAATTAAACTGAAGGAAATATGTCTCACTCATGCAGTGTCATATTTTTCAGGTACATGATCACATACTGCCTTACTTCACAATCATTTCTTATTAAATTTAGTGCAGTATACAGGGAGCACTGTAGTAAAACTGTATCATAGCACACACTGGCAGGGAGATATTGCATCTGGAAATAAGGCAGACAGGATGCCAGAGTATATAGGTGTTAGTTCTTTATGTATACAAACAGGGATGTGTATAGATATATAGGTACACATACCTTTTTTCAAGGAACTACTGAGGTTTTGTGTATAATGTAGGACTCAGTACCTAGTCTATTTTCAAGACAGATAAATCTGAGACAGAAGAGGCACAGAGAATGCTTAAGGGAATGCAAATTCTTTTTATGAGAAGTGATTGAAAATGCTTGATTTGCTTAGACCAGCACACTGCAATCTCGCAAAAAATATGTTTTTCGCTATAAATATATGGGAGAAGAGTTGAATACAGAACAAAGGAAAATTGCTCTGGGATTGACAGGTGTTTTAGGTACAAAAGCAAATCAGTGTAAAATTGTGCTTGATACAGGATTCAAAATTGTTGCACTTTATGATTTTATCTTGTAGGGACAGAGCTTGATAAATAAAATGTTCTGTCCAATCTTATGGATTTTAGGCTTTTATTCAAAACCACAAAGTTTAGGAATAAATTTTTCAAAGTTTTTTACCTCTATTGCTGTAATGCATAGCTACTGTCTTCTCTTCTAAACAACAATTTGCCACAGTTCTTGCTCATTCTGAGCCATATCCCCTTTGGCTTTGATTTTTGTCCCTTCTTTACTCTGCATTTATCAAATGCTCATTTTAGTTTCTCGTCCCTCTGTATATCCATCCACCCATCAGCGCTTTCTATTGATTCCCCAGTATTCCTCCCTCTCTTCCCACCCATTTCCTCTCTTCTGTTTCTTTGAATTACCTGGCTTGTGTCATATTTCTCTTCACATTCCCACCTGTTCAACTTTCAGCTTTCTGTGTTGCCAAGTTTCTGTTTAGTGATTCTGTTCCCTAATTCCCTTACAGTTCATCACCAGACATGGGTGAAGTATCATTGCTGAGAACACAAAGAGATTGCCTTTCTGCTCTTCCCTGTGTCAAGTGTCACCACCAGCAAGAAGAACAAATCTCATCCACTCTTTTCAGCTCTGAAGAGCCTAGTCCTGAGGAATTCTCTAGGTGATTTATCTGCAAAGCTTCAAAAGATGATGAACTCATATGAAGGTCCCTTTGTTTCTTTCTTGATTTTTTTGATGCTTAGAGTTAGGGTAGCATTAATACGGAGTTTCACTGGTATGAACAAAATTATATCATTGATGTAAAATTACCCTTGGACCAGACACTCAAACTGGAAAACATGTCTGAGCAATCTGTTAAATGTGTTGGTGTTCTTCGTGTAGAACACAATATCATCAAGGAACAGAAAGTTTCAGGCAATCTGAAGCACAAGCACTCTTACAAGCAATTTATAAACCAGCAGCAAAGTTATAACAGTGGTATCACATACAGCCTGCTTAAATTGATTAATAATTTTTACATGTTTCTTAAAACTATGAAGCTACATGAAATGTCAGCAGTGCTCATAAGGGTTTTGATTTGGGTTTTTCTTCCTAGTGGATGTCACAAAAAACTTCTCAGTCTGAACAGTTAGCAGCTTAGACTGAGAGTTTTCCTTTCAGGTAGGAGGGAAAAAATGTGTTAAAGAACATCGAGCATTACCAAAAGTCAGTGTCTGGAGTGAACACAGTGTATGAGAACACTAAAGATACATATTGTATGGTGCTAAAATGTGAGTCACATTATTATATAATGGTACTTCAATTGATCAATTTTTAGAGTCAAGGAAAATCTTAATTTACACAATATTTTAATGGAAGAAAAGGTAAATCAGTAATCAATATATTTTTGAAGAAACACTAAAGTAAATTATATATAAATTTACTCTATAATTCTGCAAAGTCACACATACTTTACTGTCACACTATGAGCTGTAAGAAAATAACAGCAGTTCTTTAAGTGAAAGATACTTAAACCATTCTAACAGACATAAAACCCCACCTTAAAATGAAAATTCTAGTCTTGACCTCATCAGGAAGATACAGAACACATTGATTATGTGGAAACCTATAGGAAGCAAGCGTAATTAGACTGATTTCCATACCTAAATTAACATAATTGTTTTTAAATATCAATGGTTTAAAACCCCAAGCGAGTTTTGGACTGTAATTGTAACGAGTGTGATTTACAGGAAAAGGCAACAGTTCAACTTCCCCAGTGATCCATCTTACTAAGGATATAATTTTAATTTTGCACTTAATTACTGTTTAAGAGATATGCTACACAAGTGTCATTGTACATCTCTAGTTCTCTGAGGACTAAAGAGATTTTATTTAATTGGAAAGACTTTCTAAATCTTTGCTTACCATCTTCCTGGAATGCAACAGTTTATGTTTGTAAGGAGTACACAGTGCATTTGAATGCCTTCTTTAAATGGTTGGGAGACATTGTCTAGAAGTGTTTGAAATCTGGGTGATGTGTTTGGTTGGAGTTACCTCACCTTACTTCAAACCTATGGAACTGTTCAAGCTTCCCTCAGCTTCCTGGGCAGTGAGTACAGCTAGAGAGGGCTGGAGATTTCAAACCATTTGGCAGAAAAAATATTTTACAGTTGAGTATCAAAACTTCTTTGCAAAGAAAATCAGAGGTCAACCCTGTGCTTGTTGCAGTAGATGGGAATTTAGACATAGGCTTTAGTAGTATAGAAAAAGTCCCCAGTTTGTAGTTATTTATATAATCTTAAAATTATTATAGAAAGTTTAAATATTGCTGGAACCTGTTTTTAAAGCTAAGCCTTCATGTTTTGAAAAGTTACTTGATTTCTTAGTTATGATTAAGAACATTCTATAACCTACCTGATAATAGGAATTATAAGAAAACTGCACAATGCTTCAAACTTATAATAGTAAAGAAAAAGCCTATTCCTGGTTTTCCTAACTACTTTTTCAAGGTCCTGTGATGAATGCATTTAATGCTTCTGTAAAATTTCTTGGGAAAATAAAAAGATCATGTAAAGGATAAGCAAAAGGAGTAAATTACTATGTGCTTTCCCTGACCACAATGGTAGTTTTGAAACAAAGAAGGAAAAAAGAAATTCACTACACCTAACTGATAAACCCATAACAGAATGATTTAATATAATTCTTAAACAAATTCTCTTACACTTTCTGTAACATGGTAGAATAGCAGATAAATTACAAGACTGTAATATACTTTCTTCAGTTCTAAACCCCACTTTATGCCAATTAAACGTCTTTGAATTTAGTAATTTGCATATTTCAAACACTTACTTAATTTGAAAGATGTTACAATTGAACAGAACAATGAACTACTAATTATGGCTTATTCTTTTTTTTCCCCTTTTGTCTTCTGTTCAATCATCTATGCTCTTTCTATGGACTGCAGTAGATTGTATCAAATTGTATCCTGCTAGTGACAACAGACCAATCATTTTAATTCCTGTCTTTGGCTAATAGCCCCTTGATTCACAGACATCTGCTATATTTTATTCTCTATTCCTTCTTTCTCAAGAAGACTTATCTTATTCTAGCTGGAGAGGTTTCTCTATCCAGTTTGTTCTGAGTTTCAATTTCATGTCATGTCTGTCTCAGAGTTAAGGTTGTGGATGATGTCTGAGTAAAACTTCATGGAGTCTTTTAATGTATCTTTTTTCCTTTCTATTCTTTGCCATATGCCAATTTTTTTTCTTTTCAAAATAGCTTTTTAGATTTTTGATCAACATCCAACTGTAGCAGCCAGTGCAAAGGAAAGGATTTTCATTGCTGACAGTGATGCTTATCACTTTTGTAACAGAAGAAAATGAGAATGATTCAGACCAGTCTTATATCCTGAGTCCATCTGAATTTCTAAAAGAAATCAGGAAATGCACAACCAACTAACACTTTCACATTCTAATATCTTAATTGAAGAATAGTTGCAAAGCTCAATGAAAAAATAAAGTTTTCGTGCTCACTTGAACAGATAAGGATAATTTTCTATAGCAACAAACTGATGTAGTAGAACAAGCTGTGATATCTAGGAAAAATGTGCACAAGGTCTATTTTATCGCATACTGGAAGCCTCTAGAGTTAACTTCACAAGAGTTTTTCTTTTAAAATCCTCATCAAAATAATCTGATAAATTACAGAAACATTCACAACCTGGTCCCTGCAAAATGTATTTTTGAAAAGAATAATCTGTTAGCTGTATTTTAAAAATGTATGTAATGCTAGGATTTCTTTTCTTCAAGCATTGAAAGACTTATCTTTAACTAATTAAATTAAAAGGAAAATGAAACTTGGGTTCATGCTGTTTTAGATTGCCAACATATTTTTCTAATTTTGGCAGGTGAAAATGAATAAGACAGATTTTTTCCTGGGGAGAAAAAAATCAAATAGGTGATTGAAACGTAGTGGTGAAATTGTTTAGTATTTGCATCAAGAAGAAGGAAAAACACAGCAAACAGTTTCAAGTCCTCATTAGATTATCATAGTTCAGAGTGTTCTCCTAAATCTTTAACTTGGAAGACTGGATGTGATTGTTCTGTTGTGAAAATACCATCACTACAACATAAAGAGATGCTGCGTCGATGCTTTTGGTGTGGATCTTTTTTCTTCTAACATTTCACTTGATTTGAAAAAGAGATTCCAAAGTCGAAGAGTAACAGAAGACACCCCTCATTGGCACTAAGAAAAATGACTGTCCCCATCAGCAGGCAGTAAGAGGGCCTGCAAGGCAGAGAAGTCTCAAGGTTACTTTCTCTCCAGAGTCTTAATTTACAAGGCAGACATGCACAGCTTCTCCAGACCACCAGGCAGGAAAAACAGCTTGATGTTTTAATGAAAGTGCAACTGTGGGTCTCTTACTGTCAAAGTCACTGTCAGCAAGATGAATGCTCACAGAAATATTGCTAATGTGATGAAAGTGTAAAATCCATCAATATACAGTCCACAGTAGCATTACCTATGACAGTTTTCCCACTGGAACTCCAAAGTGATATAAATTTTAACATAGTGTTCATAAGCCAGAAAGTATTCAGTGATGGAAATCATATTCAGTCACTTGAAATCAGAGCTCTATAATACAAGTGGCCAGCTCTCAGGTTTTTGTGCAATATATCCCCACCTTTTCCTTATAAATCTTAAAAAGTGGAGCATAAGGGAAAGGATTCCAAGAAAGTTGGAAAATTTTCTCCAGTTTTGGGCCAGATGCTGAAGTATTTTCAGTGGAGCATCATTGGTTTGTAATCTCTAAGTAGCAGAGCCACTGAGAGAGAGTTTTATAGATTATCTATCTTCCTTATCTATTATGAAAAATTCTTGTGGGGGAGTGGGTGAGGTAGATTTTGGGGGTATTTCCTTATCTTATTTTTCTGCATTTACCAGCATATATCTTTACTAAATTTATGATATTTCCTCCTTCTCAATTACAATAGTCTCAGGACAAATTATTTATGTAAGAGGCCAACTATTTTCTACTTGCTTTGAAAAAATTAACCATTTAAATATATGTATAAAAATATATGGTTATTATTTTTGGTTGACAAAAAGATTATCAAATAATTATATTGTTAATACATAAAACCTAGACTGAAATTTCTAATATCAAATATTCTTTGACATTTATATGTGGCCTAGGAGTTTAGAATAGAGGTATATCAGCATAATAATAATTATTTGAAATTGGTTTTAAAATACTATAGCTATGATATAGGGCTGATTTTAGTTAGAACAGAAAAAATGTCAAAATACAGAAAATTTGAAGCAACCAAATAAATATATATCTTCTTTTTAAAGAAGAAATTTCTGATTATTTTATTTCTTTTCATATCGTTTTTTTCCCCTGCTTGAAGATAAGATTGAGATTTTGCCCAGTTCAATTTTTTGACATTACACAGAATATTTCTCTAAGATCAGTAGAAACAAATGGTAGAAATCTGTAGTCTGCTCAGAATTTTTATTTTGCTTTCTCTACATTTTCCAGAACCCCTGTCTTTTGCTCATGCAGACAGACAACTTTAAATAACAAAACTGTCATTATGCTTGAATTCACTTGGAAAAAAACCTTTTCTTTCTGAAATGTAACTTTACCACTCTCCTCCTGAGCTATGGCTTTACAATCTGCTGTGATGCTTTTTTCTAACTACTGAAAAACACAGTGCAACTTAACACTCCTTCCCTCCAATTAGCCTCTCAGAAAAGTCTGTTTAATAATACATTTTAGTGTTTTGTTATGAAAACAAATTAATTTGTAACTATCTATAAAGATATTAAACAGTAATTTAATGATGAAATTAAAGAAGTGCCCCCATCTTGACCTGGTATGATTTCTAAAACCAGCCCAAACACACTCTGCGACACAGATTGCATCGATAGATGTGTTTAAATCATTGGAAATTCTCCAACTGTGCAGAAGAAGTTAATCCTCATATTTCAAAATAAATGCGAGATGAGTTAGGAAATATTTAAGCTAGTTAGCATGACACAAATTCTGGACAAAGATGATAAGGAATATAATTGGTAAAGTATTAGAAGATTGTAACTTAATGGTAATGAAAGTAGCTTTATGAAAATTAGATATTTAAGACAAAACTCATATATTATTTTCGGAGATTATAACTTGATTACCATGGAAACCTAGTAAACTGAAGGCTTCTGAAAGACCATTTGCTTGACGCTGCATGATGTGATTGGAAGTCAGACTGCAAAAAACCAAAGTGTTTCGTGTTGAGAGGTGGCCAGCCAATCACAGAAAGAAAACTGACAGAACAATACCTTCACTAGTGAAATTGATGCTGGTTTTTGCCATTTCCATACAAAATTACGTTTGCCTGCTTTATTGCAATGCAATAGGTGAAATGGTTTGAGAAGCCCACCGTTTTTACTTTGGCTAGCAGGACATGAAGGTTAACTGTGATCCCTGGGCTCCCAGTTGTATCATTTAAAGTTGGAAACATTTTGGTCTAGCACAGATATTTCATTGGATGAGATCCAAATGACTACAAGGTAGGACAAAATTAATTCAAACCCCATATTTCCAGCTAGACAAGCAATTCTTTGATGTAGCAACTCAGCTGTGGCTATCATGCCATTTTAGTCTGTTCTAAAAGCTTTCAAAGCAGCTATTTCATGCGAGGATTGCTGGTGAGCATTATATTGTTTCACCCACCTATCATAGAATATAAAAATGGCTAATATGGGGTACCATATGTGTGAAACATGGTAGAATCTTATAGGTTGTCTCTTTTTCTTTCTTTTTTTGCCTTCTTGAAAAAAGAAAAAAAAGGTCTTTATTTTTTATCTTAAATTTTCTTTAATCCCACCCTGTTTCTTCCTCTTAATTTATCACCCATTAGAAGATTAAAAGAAAAAAAATGCTGGCTTTGTATGTGCTGGTTTTGGCTGGGATAGAGTTAATTTTCGTCATAGTAACTAGTTTGGGGCTGTGTTTTGGATTTGTGCTGAAAACAGTGCTGATAACTGAAGGATGTTTTTGTTATAACTTGCACAGAGCCAACACCTTTTCTGGCCCTCATCCCACCCCACCAGTGAGTGGGCTGGGGGTGCACAAGGAGTTGGGAAGGGACACAGCTGGGACAGCTGAGCCCAACTGACAATGGGTACCCAGTGATGTGCTAGCTAATGAAACCTTCATAACACAGTCTGATTTTTTCTTTTGGTTAAAAAGCAGTATTTTCCATTTTTAAAAAAAAATATTCGGATTATTTATCTGCCTGTGTTTTCATCCTGCAACATAGACTCAGTAGCCCATGTGTTTAAGCAAAACTGTCTAATTCACACTCCAAGGATTTAAACTAGAAAATTCTCTTCTGATGCATTATAAGATTAAATTCACCTACGTGTTGTTGCAATACATTGGTATTTTATAATCATTTTGGGATGAAGCAATATATTAAATCTCCCTCATCTGTCATTTCTACATGATGAGTATTCATCAAAGATCAGAAATTCTTGCTGTTAGTTTCAGTGCATAAATACACATCCTGATAGTTTACACGTCATTGCATTGCTGTTACACCAGCACTCAAGGTCCCGAAATAACAGATTTAAGTTTGTCCTTTGACCCTTTAGGGTATCGATGATGCTTCCCATTGGCACATTTTGCCTCTCTGTGCAGGGATGGGAGAGACCAAATAGGAACAAAACACACACATACACATACTCTGCATATGCTTATTTTTTTGGCCAAAGACACTAAATAAAATCTCAAATAGGTCAGGGAAGCTTCTTGGGTAACTGTACTAATAATCTCCATCGCTTATCAGAGTTCTCCTGACACCTTGCTGGCACATTTTGCTGGCATCTTCTCCAGCTTCTTACAAATTCCTGTTTTCCCTTGTTTGCCTAATAGTACAGTATGTAGCATACTATTATATGAATCATTGACATTTAGATTGGTTATATAAACAAAATTTTCTATTTCTAGAAAAAGAGGGTTATTAAAAATGGATTTGTAATGGTCTGGAATACTAACATTTGTAAAATTTTGTTGCATTTTTTTGTATTTTCCTATATTTTCCTGCATTTTCCCTGGTTTTCTTTTCCTGTCTGTAACTGTTTAACATCTCGCACACATATAAAGCAAAGTTAATGTGACTTTAATTTCTTTCCATCTTCAGTTCTATGCTCTTTCCTTCCTCCTCCCAAAAAAAAATTAACGTTGCAGTATTATGTCTCAGTTCTCCTTTTGCTGCTTTCTGTTTGCTCAGCATGCCAAAATGCAGTTATTTGAGTCTTGTTTCCAATTCAAAGGTGTTGACTCCAGGCAGTCATTTAGTATCTGTGCCAAGGCTTGTAATCCTTAATATTTTCCAACCCTATTATATGTAGAAGCTCTGTAAGAAATTTTTAACTTTCTCGTTATCTGAAGATACATAATTTGCACTTTTGTTTACATAAATTTTAACTCTTATATATATATTTCTACAACAGATTTTTAAACTAAGTCAAACACCTGGAAGATGATCATCACCATTTTTGATTTTTTTTTATTAAAGAATGCAGAAAAATGCACAATATCTATAGTTTCCCAATAACAACAATGCATATTTAAAGACATTTTCTTTGCAAGGTAACTTTCTGTACTGCATATACAATGTGAATTTACAAGAGCATGTAGTGACAGGAAAAGGGGGAATGGCTTCAGACTGACAGAGAGCAGGTTTACATCAGATATCAGGAAAAAATTCTTCACTGTGAGTGAGGTGAGGCACTGGCACAGGTTGCCCGGAGAAGCTGTGGCTGCCTCATCCCTGGAATGAGAGTTCAAGGCCAGGTTGGATGGAGCTCGGAGCAACCTGGTCTTGTGAAAGGTGCTGCTTCCCATGGCAGGGGGTTGGAATGAGACAATCTTTGAGGTCCCTTCCAGCCCAGGCCATTCTATGACTCTGTGATCTAGCACACTATTCATAAAAAGTCATTCTGCTGCTGGTTCATCTGAAGATATTTACCCAATATATTTACCCACCAAATGTTATTTAAAACTAAATTAATTTTTAACAAGCTGATTGGTGTTAATACATGCGAAAAGCAAATATGTCATGCTGAAAGACGGAATAGCTACAGAATGCCAAAGCTGGCACAATGTGCCATTTGCCACCTGAATTCAAAATCCAACTATGGATTAGCAGGAATGACTAAACTAGTTATATATAAATCTAAATTTATGAGTGGCTTAATTATGAGTTAGGCTTACATCTGCAATGAATAACACAAAGTCTATGTACCGATCAAGTCCTATTCAGTAGCTTAACTACACTTCTAAAAAAAGACATCTTTGAAGGTCTTGTTGGGTTTTTTTTGGGTTTTTTTGTTTCTTTGTGGCAGATGTTCTTGTGATTTCAATCATGCCAGAACTATTTCCTTTTATCACTTGCAAAATTGCACTGAAGTCATGTACACAATGACTACAACTCGCCCGTCAAGTACGGTTTATGTTCAGCCTCTCTGTTTTCCACAGCTCATCATTTATCGCTCCTTTCTAATTTTGGTAAGTGTTCCGAGTTATTGTTCAAAGTCCCTGGCCCTTACCAATAAAACCCTTTTGTCCTTATAACCACTGGCTGGATTAACACAAAGTGGGAGGAAGCCCAGCACAGGTGGAAGGCTGATGTGACCACTAAATCCTAGCAATCTTTTCTGTACTTTTAAACGTTTTGTTTGGTTGTATTTTTTTTTTTTTCCTAACATTTGAGAAGATTGCTAATAGCGGTGATTTTAACTCAGGCTGAAAGGTGTCATGAAACTGGTTTATGCCAGAAGAATGTTCAGTTTTACCTGCCATGTACCGATGTTTCGAAAGATACTGAAGGTCAGGCATGAAGATAAAACACCAAACAGAAGAGACAAGAATTCTCCCAAAAACAGTAACTTTTGATTTGCTGAGTTAAATGAGATTTAGATAAAAATCCTTTTTTTTTTTTTTCAACATTAGAAAGTAAACTATAACTTTTGGAAAAAATGGTGTTTAGATGGATGGAATTACACAGAGCTACATTAGAAATATCTACCCAATATCTGCTTTTTTTTTTAAACTCTGCAGTGTAGTTGTGAGTTTATGAAATGCCCGCTAAATGGACGTCCTTTTTTTTTTTTCTGAAGTAACTCTTTGCTAGAATCTCCTAAATGTCTTGCTCAAATACAATGGAATGTGTCACCCTCTGAAAGAGAGAAGGCTGACAATGTCAGTAAAAACTGGCATCATCTATATCCTGAAGCATCCAGAGGATGCATGGTGGAAATATGCATAAATATGGACATGGAGGAAAGGCCTTCAGTTTTGTCTGTGATTTTGTTTTTTGGCAATCAGGTTAAAAATAGAAATCTATTAATTATTTGTATGACTGAGAATTGTGTGTGATACTCTGTTTATTTTACTGTTTATTTTAGTGTGCCTCCTGTTCTCTCTGTCTTGCTTCTTCACTCTGCAACTTACTCTCATAGAGGTACCATTCACAACGCTTGGGATGGGCCACGGATCAAATGTAGGAGAAAAAATGTACCTTAACTTTCTTTAAAATTAAATATAGTCCTTCCATTATCACTTCTATCGAGTTGTAGTAATAGAATAAGGGGATATTGCTGGTTACATTTCTAAGTCTGCTACCACTCAAAATAGCTTTAAGGGTTAGTAAACTTTTGTTTATGGCACCAGTAAATAACAGTTGCAATGGAATTGAAAGTCTAAAAAGTGACCTATTATGTTAAAAAAAAAATCTAAACAAAATTCCACATTGTAGGAAGTACATTTATTTGTTTGTCTAATTATTTTGTAACTGACAATCATGTTTGTGAGAAAATAGTTTGCAGTTCCAGTCAATAACAGTTTATTCTAGAAATTTCAATGCAAAACTTTGCGATTTTTGTCAGTGTATAAACAGGCTACTATTGCATTTTCATGGGATGGGTGAGATAAAGCAGTCATTAAAATAGAGACCAGTTAGAAAGGATGGAAACTGTGTTTTAATGTGTTTTCAACAGACAATTGTAGGTTTCAGTTTTTTGTATTCCCAAAATACAATAATAGAATATAATATGGATCTTATTTTTTATTTATGCTTGCAAGGGGCTATAATAATTTAAATTTATAATTATGTAATTCTTGTGGCTTAATTTACCAAGAGGAATAGTATAATTTCAGTCAATCAATTTAAAAGTTAATGAAACTATTGTCATTAGAAATATGGAAAAGTGGTTGAGAAGGGATTTTAAAACTCGTGGTTTTTTCTGACGTAAACAGTGAAATCTAACCAACGACATTTTTATTAAACCCATTTATTAAGATAGTCCATTAGTAATTTCCTTGCAAATACCTGAACTGTGTTTATTCCCATACTGTCAGTAGGTATAGGTTTTTATTACTTTGTATTGTGAGTAATTGGCTACTTGCTCTCACTTACTACAAGAGATAAACTTCTTCGGTTGAAAATGAAAAATCAAATTTAAATCAAAAAAATGAGATGTCATTCTGCTCCAAAAATGAAATTGAAACATCAAAAAAATTTCAAGCAAAAAGTTTGCAGAACAGCTAATTTTTAAGCTGGTATTTGAAGTGAAAAGCATCATGTAATAGGCTACTAAAATTTAGTAAGGTCTGCCTCTCAAAGATTGGGGAATGCACATCATATCTTAATTTCTGGAAATATTCTGATTGCTGTCTCATTGGAAAATAGTCCATATTGAATTGGGTCTATCAGGGTCTGAATTCTACCCATTATTTGAAAAAAGATATGGTGGAACTTAATTACTGAAAAAGAAAAAATCCCACACTGCTCTCCTGAGTTAGTAAGTTTAAGGAATATATAGTGTAAAATATCTGACTCCTTCCTGTAATTTGGTTTATGTCAAAATGAAGATATTTTTGTAACATTTTTAATTTTTCAAGTATATAAAATATCAAGTAACTGCGATGTTAATGATGGCCTCTGGTTCACAAAAGCCAAAATCAGGAAACCCCTTGATAAGCACATTCCCAGTCGAAAAAATACTTAAATCAATGTCCTTCACACCTAAAGACCTTGCTGCCTCTACGAGAAGTTGCTTTTTGTTGGTGAGGTTTTTTTTTTGCTTTCCAAATAAAAAGGAAAATAAGGAAGAGGAACATCTGGCAATGTATTTGCTATTACTCATTTTTCCATTCAGCAGTGGAGATCCATACTGTGGAAAGTGTGTTCTGGCCACCAGAGTGGGAGGAGACGTGCAGGGGGTGGGAGCAGAGAGGAGAGAGATGAGAGTGAGAACCTGTCCATGCAGGAAGCAGATAATGTAAGCTCTGAAAAATCTTCAGGGAAAAACAGTTTTGGGAAAAAAATAGATCTTAAAGTTCCAGAGTAGCTGTCTGCAAATCTTTGTCACACTCCAGTTTAACTTCAGTAGGATTTATGACATCATCTGCTCACGAAATAATACACTCTTAATGAAGAGCAATCACTTAAACCAGCTGTCACAAGTATGTGTAACTTGCTCATATCTGATGAAGTTTTACATAATCTGTTTCATTACATTGACATGCAGTATTTGTAGACATAAAAATGCGTGTATTGATTTAAAATACTTAAGGATATAAAGTACTTCTTGACATAAACTTTATTTATTCATTTAGAGACTTCAAACAAGCTCAAAGCCCTGATCCTCATCAAAAAGGCACATGTAACATAAACCCACCATATTTAGGATATGGAAATAGGTTAATGAGGGTGGTTATTCCCTAATTTGGTCCTAAGGAGCTCTCAGTTTAATGGTAAAAATAATCTTACCAGGCGTCAAAGTCCTTTCCACATCCAGCAATGAATCTGAAGAGGAACTGAAAATTCTCAGAGCATCACTTCCTGCAGGGCTTCTGTCTTCCAACTTGTTTCATGTAATCAAGTTTTCGAGGCAATTATTAAAACCAAATCAAGAAACTCCACAGTTCTTTCCCACTAAAATTTACAAAACAGAAAGAAAAGACTGCAAACATTCTTCTCCAAACTGTAACACAATACTTGTTGCATGTGTTTTCATCCTATCAGATGTTAATAAAAAAGCTTCCTATTGAAGCCATCACCATTCTCCACAAAGGTATTTTATGATATGTAGACTGAGGCTTCCTTGCTGCTAACACTGTAAATGCAAGTGCTACTCTCAGCTCTGAGCCATGGCAAATTAAATAGGATATAAGTAGTTAGATTGTCATGAAATGCCCTTGAAGAACTGTGTAGAGTTATCTCTCTCAAAAGCTCTGCAGTGAATGCAGCACCAGGACATTAACTTTTATTGATCAGCAACCACAGAGGTGAGAAGAGCTGGGGGTTTTTTCTAGCACAGAATTCAAACAATCTCACAAGGTTTACTGCCTCTTGGTCCTGTTATTCCTGCTGATATTAACTGTGTCTTTTGATATTGATCAAATGAGTATAAGAACTCTGAATGCTGTAAATTAGTTCTGGATTAGTTTGCTAACTCAATTAATAGCTGGAGTTTTTAGCTGGAAATTGTTTAGATAAGCTGCTTGATTTTCTAATTTATTGCTTTAAAATGAACCCTCTTTCTGTATGGAGTCAAATTATGTTAGATTAACTTGTGAGTTAGAAAAGAAGAAATTACGTCACTTGAAGTCTTGGAAGTAGAAATGCCACCAAATTTGACTGTATAAAATAGCTTAGGATAAATTAAAGGCATATTCAATGATGCGGAATGGAGTCTTTAGCAAAACCTATAAGAATTAAACTATTTTTAATCCAGTATCTGTATATATCTTATTGACAGGGAATAACACCACATGCTTATGGAATAATTTCCAGATGTAGTGACCTGTAGCAATGAATAGATACAGTATTGAATATTTTTTGAGTGTGTTTTATTCTGTAACACTATTATAGCTTAAAGACAAAAACCAAACAAAGGCAAAACATTCTAATAAAATCTGTCTTTAATTAGACACAGGCTGAGACTGTACTAAAAAAAATTAGTTTAAAGTCTCAAGTACTTTAGGTTAGAAAATAAAGTTTCCCAGGGGTCTATATTTTATTATACATGGTTTTCCTGTTATTTTCTTATATTTACACTCTTCCATTATATTTTAAGATGAGCACATAAATCATATGTGTAAAACATCAGCAGCAACTTTTATATATAAATACTCTGTGCATGTAGAAATACATCTTATCTATATACCCACAATATCTGTTGTTGACCAGTTGAAATTTGTTTGGTTCCTAATGGATATCACAGTACAAGGGCATGGCTTAGGGCATGAGCTGGACTTGGTGATCTTGAAAGTCTCTTCCAACATGGTGATTCTGTGAAGTAATTAAATATTATATGTTCCAAGTGAAATGACAACTCCATTTGGAATCAATATGAATTCTGTAGTGCAAAGAATAGAATTTAACATTTGAAACTTGCATCCAGGATTTTGCATAAAACCTTGACAGTTGTAACAAGAATTTTCTGCAAAATATGAAACTAATGAGGATGTGGCTTCAAATTTAGTCTTCAAATTATCCTTTAAAGATTTTGTTAACTCTGTCACTTGTGCATAATTGCATTGCTACAGCAAGAATATATTATTCAAGTTATTCATATTATTATTTGTAATTTTGGATGATATTTATTTTTAGTGTAATTTTATCTTATTTTGAAATTATTCATATTAGTAGACCAACAAATAATTATATTTAATGTCTAACTCCTATATACAGGCTTAAATTTCTGTTGAAATCAATACAATAGGGACACCTGAATATTTTCTTTTAGAAGTTTCCAACACACACCTGTGACACAGGACAAAATTCCTAAAACTTTTGCAAAAATTGTCATTAAGTTTCATATGAGTTTGGAATGAGCATATGGACTCTGAGGAAAGAAAACGTTCTCAGACTACTGAGAAACAAAAAATGTTTACCAGTCATAAAAATCTGCACAATTACTGGGTTTGACAAGAAATGCAGATATTAACGTGCTTAACCAAAGAAGTACAAAAGTGTGACTTTTGCATTCCTGTTCAACAGCAACTAAACTGCTTTAAAAGGTATTTTTTTTCCCCTAGAGATATAAATACCTGGTTTTGAAATTATGTAGTCCATGAACCTCTGAAATTCTCACTGTAACTTCTACATCTAAACTGTTGAATATTTACCACATAGAAAATTTGAATACAAATATAGAAAATGTTTTTAATTTTCTTTTTTTTTTTACTATCAGATGCTTTGTTCTCCCAAAAGACTGACTAATGATGAATTTATTTGTTGCATTTAGAAGAAAGGCACACTTTAGAATAAGGTAACAAACCGGTTTTACTTCTACATCTCATCACTCTTCAGTTGCTTCTTCAGCAACACTGAAAATGCTACCTGGGAAGAGGAAGAAAAAAATAAATTCATTTTTCACGATGTACCGAACGTAGCTTCATTTGCTGATTTTGACTCAAATGTCATAGGTTCATCATCATTTCCTTATACTATTTGTAGATATATCTGCCTAAAACTTTAAATTTTCAGTAGATAATTATCAAGACTTCTTTATTTACAAAGTATTTTTATTAGAAAATTTGTGTTTAAAAATAATTTTTAAAAAAGATTAGAAAGATATATTACTGTCACACACACTTTTATTGTGCTCCAGTGAAGATTCAATAAATGTTGTTCATAACAATTTCTTATTTGCTGATGTTCATAACACCAGAGAGAAAAACTGATGATATTAGACTGAATTTAGAAAAAAAAACCCCGAAAATGATTAATGACTTGATTAAACTGACAGGGACAAATTTTAAAAGTTTGTTTTTAAGAGCTTGGGTAAATATTTACTGAGTGCAGGAAACAGTTTTTCAGATGCTTTTGGTATGTGACCACCAAATCAACTGGAAATTCTCCTTTTAGTATTAGTAAACTTTCTCTCTTACTGATCTTAAATGCAGCACACAATGAAGGGAAAGTAGTGTCCTACTGCTTCTTTCATTTTAAAGTAAATGCAATAAAGGCATATAAATGTGATCTGGACAATATTAGAACAGTACCTCTTCTCTGTATAAAATTTAGAGGTAGTTTTATTTATTTTTGTATTACTTCTGTCCTAGAACAAAATTCCCTAAAATAAACATAATTATCCTGTAGGGGATGTAAGAAATTATTTTAGGTTTATAGCTCCTTTTTCCCAGATAACCATCATTATCTCAGCCAATTTACTGGGGAGGGAGTACTTTTTGTTTCTGCTAAATTTATCATCACAGATATAGTAACAGAAAATCTAGAAAAAAATAAGGATTTTCAATGTCCAAAATAAAGTACTGTAAAGAGCAACACTTTATGTTTTATAAGATTTAGGTTGCATGTTAGGAAGAAACTCTTCCCTGTGAGGGTGGTGAGGCAGTGAAGAGGTTGCCCAGAGAAGCTGTGGATGCCCCATCCCTGGAAGTGTTCAAGGCCAGGCTGGATGGGGCTCTGAGCAACCTGGGCTGGTGGAAGGTGTCCCTGCCCAGGGCAGGGGTTTTGGAATGAGATGTGCTTTGAGGTCCTTCCAATCAAGACAAAACAATTCTATGATTTTATGCATTGAAAATACGATACAATTTTTTTTATTGTTCTTTTGAACTCATTCTGCTCAGGTGCTGAACCTTGTGGAAATTCTCAGAGACAAAAATTAAATTACAGACTCTGAAATATTTTGGCATTTGACATATTCCATGTTTCTATGCTAAATTTGGACTATAGATTATGTAGATAAGCTTGTTTGCTTTTTCATTAGATCTGAGAGTTTTCTTTGAATGAACAAAAAGGTCAATATTAACACATCAAATGAATATTGATTAATAGGTAAACTGTGGAAAAAAATCCAACCTTTTTATTTATCATTGTGTCTTTCAAAGAAAGTAACTTCTTTTCTTTTTTGTCATGGAATAGTGTGATATATTAAACATTTGTTCCGCTTTCTGAGTTGTACAGTGATCATAATTTTTTGCAATTCTGACTATAAAAATTGTATGACTAGATATATTCTATGCCATCAATTCTGTGTAAACTTAATTTCTCTAGATTAGTTCTCTCTGGTTCACATACTGGTTTACATAGGTTAATTTTTACTTCAGTCTTACATCATAGAACATATCATAGTATGTCTTCCTCAATTTTTAATTACGCATGTTGAAGACAATGGGACATCCTCAAAATTTCATTTTTTCCCATGTATTCTTTATGATGTTTTGCAGTGAGTTCAAGTTGCTAACTATTGGTAGCTGGCCAAAAATATACTGACTGTAGGTTAGCGTGTTTTTTTCAGATCTGCTTTTAGAAAATTGCCTCACAGTGCTCTTTGCCCTTCACTTGAAGACTACTCTGACTTTTCTCTCTAACTCCTGGGGAGAAGTAAAATGTGCTTTCCCAGATTAAATTAAGGTGCTCACATCCACGCCCACAAAGGAACCCTAAGGAACTCTAGTGACCAGGAGTGCTACAAACAGGGTGGGTAAACAGAGCACATCATGTTGTCCAGGATGTGGGGTGACAGTTCCCATGGTAGTTTGGGTGGGAAGGCAGCAACTTGGAAAATATCCTGTTTGCAAAGCTGTTACTGGTGGGCTGAGAGGGGGCACCATGTGCTGGTTTTGGTGTTGAATTATACTAAAACTCAATCTGGCTCAGCAATCCCAAATCGAGGTCCTGGTAGTGAGGCAAAGATTTGGCACATAAGGTGCTAAACTGACCTGGAGATGTGATTGGCAGTCAATCACTTTATAGTATTAAAGTCCAGTCCACTTCATATGGCCAGGTTCTCATAACATATTCCTTCTTGAAATGTGTGGAGATTCCTCCCTTGGGTAAGGGGACACCCAACAGCTCCTCGAGGTTGAGAGACCTGCCCACAGGAGCTGGTGTGGGTGAGTTACATCAATCTCTACTTAATAGCTGTTTCTTCTTGCTAGCTTTAATAAAATTGCTTTGATATAGTGCGCTATCCTACCCTATCCTATACTAGCAATTGTTTTAGCTTTTATAGTGTGTAAAAATAAAATTCTGGTTAAGACTTTTTGTCTAATCATGACGTGTGCTGCTCACCAGGGGTGAAAAGCAAAGAAGCCACTGAGAGGCTACCAAAGCCCCATACATTGTTGCTTTTACTATAATAGAGAATTTAATTTCTTGCCCCTTATCAAAGTCTACTGTGTATTTTTATCATTTACTTCCAAATTAAAGTACTTATGAAGTATATTTTCTGTTCAAACCAGAATACAAAACTGCACACAAACCCACACATAAAAGAGAGATCCCAACACACTTAACTCTTTTACTTTCTATTCCTCTGTAACTTCAGCATCAGCACAAAACTGGTGACAGAATAAATAAAAATAAATAAATAGAAAAGGATGAAAGGTTTGATAGCATTTGCATTTTCTTTTAGACTTGCAAAGCCCCATAAATGTGTTGGCTGTAATATTTATAAAATTGATGTTACAGCGAAATGCAACACAAAGAGGATTACTGTTCCAACGCAGTTTTGTAGCTGATAGGGCTCCAGCTGCCTGAGGCTTCCACTGAACCATCCAGTGTATTATAAGTGGTAGGATCATCCTTTTACTTTTGTAGGCAAACAACAGCACAATAAAAAAAAAAAATTAAAAATTGTGTATCACTATTACCCATGAAGTCTGATGGAAATCCTGTGGACAGTCATGGTCATTGCAGTCAGTCACTAAGTGACACTAGACACTAATATCAATTTTCATTTCATGAGTCCATAACTGGACAGTCTCAATATTGTTCACCTTTCTAACTTAACACAAGTAACAACAAAATGCTGGTGGATCATTTTCAGTTTGCAGACCACCCCTTTTTACTGTGTGGCAATACAAAAAAAACAGGTAGAGGACAGACTGGGATGCAAGTTTTTTCAGGGTATTTTTGTTTATATTTTCAAATTTTGGGTTTAGAGTTGCGAGCAGTGAAGAAATATTCCAAGTGAGTACGAACAGAGAAGATGACTAGAAAATGTGGATGACACACTAAGACGAGAGGAGGGCAGAACACACCGTCCTTTTTTCATGATAGATCTATAAATCAAAAAGTAATCACTGGTGATTGTGCCAGGTTATATTTTATATATTACTGACCACAACTGTTCATGATTTCTCACTATCTAAAATTAACTTCTGTTTAAAGGCTATGAGGGATAGGGAACCTATCCAACTCCAAGCTTTCAGATTAATTACCATGATGGTAATGAGGATCCAACTATTAGACCTTTTTCCTTTCCTTTCCTTTCCTTTCCTTTCCTTTCCTTTCCTTTCCTTTCCTTTCCTTTCCTTTCCTTTCCTTTCCTTTCCTTTCCTTTCCTTTCCTTTCCTTTCCTTTCCTTTCCTTTCCT
>VWZT01004727.1:165571-197468 GCA_013397055.1 Pachycephala philippinensis
CTCTCCTCTCCTCTCCTCTCCTCTCCTCTCCTGTCCTTATTAAAGTTTAACAAATGAGTTTTTGAAATAAACATTAATTGTAAATGTTTACTCATGTTATTATTTTTCAATTAAATGTTCTGTCTTTTGTGTTTGTGTGTGTTTTGGTATCCTTGTAAACACCTTTCTTTGTTCTCAAAAATCTGTGTAGTTCTAAATGTATCTAGTTTCAGAGTACCATAAGAGTTGTTTCAAAAAGTACTATTGCAGAAATAAAATTGACTGCTCTATTTTAATTTTTCACAGCAGGTAGATTTTACAGACCTTGGACCTCTCTTCCAGTCACATTTATGAATCAATTTAATATTTGAATATGTTTTAGGGTGTGTGAATACCATGCTGCTATTTGAATTATTTCTTCATAGTCTTACACAAGAATAAAGACCAGAGGGGATACCTTTATGAGGAGAGATTATATGAAAAATTCTTTTGTTATCAAAATAAGGTTTATGTTGTTTTCCCTTATGACATGACTTTTTAAGTCTCTTTTGTGTGTGTGTGTGTGTGTGTGTATGCTATGAATCCACCTGAGAAATGGAAGTGATAGTCTTATTACCATCTCAAAAATTTAAAGCTTTGCAGGTGATTCGAAAACTTCCAACATTTTGCTGTGTTTCAGTATGAAAATGCAATAGAAATATGTAAAACCTTGGAAAATAATTGTTTTGGTTCAGTAGCTGTTCTCTGCACCCAGCATTGAAACTCCACAGGTGTATGACAGGAGGGGGCCTGCCAAAGGATGAAGCCAGCTCTGCCTTTTCCTCCTGGCCCTGCTGACTCTCCCTGCCCAGGATCCAGGAGCTGCACCCCACTGGAAGCTCATCAGCAGCCTGTTCCCAGATCTGGCCCTGGCCCCAGCCCTGGTCCAACCCCTTCTTGGTCCTGGGGTCACTGAGGGGCTGTTGCTACCCTTGGATCTGCCACAGGAACTTTAATAGAAGTCCCAGATTGCCCAAGTGGTGGTTTGAAAGTAACAAAGGGGGGTACTGTTGAAGTAAAATGAGGTCCAGTTGGCCCCTTATTTCTGTGGCATAAGGCAAAGTCTGAGATAACAAGGGATCAAGGTGCGTAGGGGAAGAATGACATAATAATGGAGAAAATGGGGGACAGACAGGGACAGTGGCAAATAACTGAGGTGTTGGGTGTATGTCTCTGGCTCATGACTTCTGTTCATCTCATCTGGTAAAACTCTATCTGTTAAATCATAGAATCACAGAATGGAAGGGACCTTAAAGATCATCTGATTCCAACTCCTCTGCCATGGGCAGGGACACCTTCCACTAGACCAGGTTGCTGAGACCTCCATCCAACCTGGCCTTGAACACTTCCAGGGATGGGGCAGCCACAGCTTCTCTGGGAAACCTGTGCCAGTGCCTCACCACCCTCACAGGAAAGAAATTCTTTCTAAGCTAAACTTACTCTGAGTTTGAAGTCAATCCTCTTTGTCCTGTCACTCCAGGCTCTTGTAAATAGTTTCCATCTTTCCTTTAGGCTCCCTTGAGGTACTTGAAGGCCACAATTAGGTCACCCCAGAGCCTTCTCTTTTCCGGGCTAAATAATCCCAGTTCTCTCAGCCTTTCCTCACAGCACAGCTGCTCCCTCCCTCTGATCACCTTGGTGGCCTCCTCTGGCCTGGCTCCAGCAGGTCCCTGTCCCTGCTGTGCTGGGAGCCCAGAGCTGGATGCAGCACTGCAGGTGGGGTCTCAGCAGAGCGGGGCAGAGGGGCAGAATCCCCTCCCTGCCCTGCTGCCCACAGGGCTCTGGATGCAGCCCAGGATACATTTTAGTGTGATCATGATCTGTATTCAGGATATATGGGAGAGTTATGTGTGTATCCATTAGCTTTGAAGTAGTCTAGCTAGTGAGTAGGACATCTGCTCCTCGAAATAGTAGAGTTCTTATCTGGTGACTTCATAAGGGTCCTGCAATCTGGACATGGATTATTAGGTAGACATAAAGGCAATGCTAATATTTAAGGGAATGTGTGGGATTTTGGGAATCCAGAGGGTGAAGATGTATGCACAGTAGCAGTGAATTTTTAGTCTGATCAGGTGGAAATGAAATACAGGGCTGAGATACCTCTTTTTTTCCATATTTATGTAAGTGATACTTGTATTTATCTGGATGTCAGTAAAGGCTCAGTACTCTGTCTGTGTTGATCTGTGCAGCTGGCTGTGTCTGCACTGGGAGTGTGTTTCCTGCAAATTTGAAAAAAACATCTGCATTTATTGCATTGGAATGGGAGGAGTCACCTGAGATCCTAAAGCCACCAAATTTGGCTTTCTTCAAGTATCATCATTCCTTCCTGCCAAGCCCCATAGTGTTTTTGCATTATCCTCTCCTCTTCCCAGACTTCATGCAGCAGAAGGAGAGACACAGGCACCATGACGCTGCCCAGCAGGAGAGAATACAGAAATAATATATCCACAACCTAAACTATGGGGTTTCTCCTCAACCCCTTCATCGAGGCAGAAGGGGTTCCAGACTGAAGAACACTCCTTTAGCTGTCAACAAAACTACATATTTCTTACCTACCTTGCCTCTAGAAGCTTTCTTTTCAGCGTCTGGACTGAAACACTTAAAGTAATAAGCTCTAGATAAAGATCTGAGAACTTAATTGCTCTGAAGTATTATTTCCCTATTGAAAATCAGGGAAGTGAGGAATTACTTTGTTTCCTAGGTTTTTGTGAGATCATATTAAGGTTTATAGCTTTTGTTCTGAAATTAGTTTTCATATTTTGCTGGCTCTGCTGGACGTTATGTAATTATGTTAAGAGATCCTGTGGTTCTCATTATTCTTTCTTGCTTGCTGTTGGTGCATATGAATAAATTTCAGTCTTCCCTTGTGGCTTACCCTGTTTGCACTCAATACAGTCTTGGCAGGCCTATATTAGGGAGGGTAGAAAGAGTCCTGTTCCAGGGAGGGCATGTAGAAGACAGCTGTATTCTACTGGAGTTTTTTAAGGGATGGTGAAAGGTGTGCTGGGCTGTGCTGTTATTTCAGCAAGGCTGATGGCGGGCATGGCATAAGTGTGACCTTGACTTTCTGTTGTTGGGATGCCAGAGTGGGTTTTGGCCAAGACGACGACAAAAAGCATTGTAAAAGTTATGTATTGAAAAGATTCCTGTTGGCGCAAGGTGCTTCTCATTGTCTTGGTGACACTAGGATTACTAACCATGGTGTCTCCACTTGCACAGCTCAACACAAGAATTTTCTCTTCACTGAACACTCCACCGTACAACACTTAACAGTTTGCTGTTATAACAGCAAGAAAGAAATATTATATCCACTTTAAATCCCAATGCAACTACCATATAGAATGGAGGGTTTGGTCTCGTGTCTCAAAGTATGAAGAGGGATTGAATTTTTTTTTTTATTACTGTTATTTTTTCTCATACACCGGAAATCTAAGCCAAAAAAAGAGCATATTGAAATGGTTTAACTTTTTTCAATGAACAGAAAGAGTTGTACCTGGAAGTAAATAGATTTCTTTAGGAGACATCTCTAGCCAAACATTTTATGGGTTTTTGTTTGGGGTTTTTTTGAATGACTGCAAAGCTAAGTGAGAAATGTGAAGAACAGCAGAAAAAAAGAAGTAACAAATATGCAAGTGAATGGAAGAAAAATAGGAGACAAATGCCCTTTAAGAAACTTAAATGACCATGGCCTTACCTAGAAATCTACAGGTCAGTGGCAATACTTTGGGGATGTGTATAAAAAAGCTTGTGTCACTTATCTCTACCATGTTAACATTACCTATAAAATAGATAGAAGATGAAATAAAAGAAAGAAAGATCTGTGATAAAAACTAATGCATTGGATCAGGAGAATGTTGTGCTGGATTGTATTACATATTAAATCTGACAACATTTTTATGGTATGAGAGTGTTACAGAATTAATTTTGGAATATTTTGTTGCTCTTATATGGCTCAGTATGCAAATAACTATTACTCTAAGTAGCTTAGTACAAGGCATACTCATTATATGTGTGATTATTCATGTTTGCAATGATAACACCAAGGTTATTATCATGGATATAACGGAAGAAATAGCATTTTAAATAATATTTTTACTATGAAATCTTTCTCTGGCTTGGACTGGGGTAGAGTTAATTTTCTTCATAATAGCTTTCACGGGACTGTGTTTTGGATTTTTGTGGAAAACACTGTTGAAAACACAAGAATGTTTTAGCCATCACTGAGCAGTGTTTGAACATCATCAAGGCCTCCTCTGTTTCTCACACTAGGGGGACACAAGAACTTGTGAGGGGACATAGCCAGGACAGCTTACCCCAAGTGACCAAAGGGATATCCCAGACCATATGGCATCATGCTCAGCGTATAGAGCTGGGGAAAAGGCTGGAAGTAGGGGAACACTGGAAGTTACAGCATTTATCTTCCCAAGTGACTGCTAGGTGTGATGAAGTCTTGCTTTCCTGGACACGGCTGAACACCTGCCTTCCAACAGGAAAGAGCAAATGATTTCCTTATTTGCTCTGTTTGTGTGGGCAGCTGTTGCTTTACCTACTAAGCTGCCTTTATCTCAACACCCAAGTCTTTTATGCTTCCAATTCGCTCCCTTTTCCTGTGTGTGAGTATCTGTGTGGGGCTTAGCTGCCAACCAGGATTAAACCACAACAAATCTAATAGCCATAGGTTTACAGTAGCTTTATCTTATTTATTTATGGATTTATTTATTTATTTTTAATAAGAGATATTCTTCTAAAATTCCAGGACTTTGGAAGAGAATTCATTTATGAGCATAAAGTCACGATTTATTTTTCCAAATTACATTCGTTTTCACCTTTAGAGATTCATAGGCAACTGTCATGAATGAGTGTTTTAAGTTTGCGTAAGGAATTTACTTCTAAATAATTAAAATGTAATATGCATGTGTCTAATTACTATTTTAACATATTTCTAATATGAAATTGAAGTTGCTGCTAAAGATAATGCAAGTAAAAATCCTTATCAATAAAGTATCAGGGTTAAGTTTCTTATTGAAGAACCTTTTTACTGTTCTTCCTTTTCCAAAATTGCTTGTTCTTGTCAAGTTGTTTTGCAAACATTGTTCTTTTTCTGCTCTCCATATGACTGGGGCTTTTAACTTCATTATTAAAACCCCCCTCAACATACCAACAAAACCAAACACAAAATGACGTACATAGCAATTTAAATATAAACTCATAAGTGCAATAGATTTTTCTATTGTTGTTAGTCATTTTATTAAGTGGTAACTAAACAGACTCAGAAATTAATTGCTGAAGTTACGAAGTTAATCCAAATCACACAAGCATGATGCAATAATTGTCAAATTAATTTATTTTTCGGCCCAATCAGAACTATGAAATTTTTTGAGGAAAACATCTTCATAGCATTGCCAGTCTGCTGCCAAAAACCTAATGAGTTATACTAATTGTACTTATATCCAGTACAATTTCCTGATCAAGGAAGCTGATATAATTTGTTAAATATCTTTCTCTACTGTGATAGATTATCCAACCCAAATAAAATTCTGCTTTTTCCCATCGTTTCCTTAATATGAAGACGACTTCAGATGGATTTTCATGGCAGGGTGTCTTAGGTTACAGTGCAAGATGTAACCAAAAGTATGTATTCTATCACCATCTGTTAAAGCCAGGTGGGTCAATGTTCTTTATCTCTTCCATGACACATCCCTGATAACTCCCTCCAGAGGGATATCTTTCTGTTAATGGGCCATCAAGCCTCACTGCATGACTCATGAAATTACATCATCCCATTGTGAGATGCTCTGCCCAGGGGGAGGAACCACGCATTCCTACCTGGATATAATCTGAGCTTTGGAACACCACAAGCAGCCCTTACCTACTGGATTCCCAGACGACGAGAGCTACATAACCACCACTGGACCTTCAGAGGAAGACCAGAGCCTTCTACAGGATCACTGCTTCAACAGAACCATATCTATCACCTCAACAGGACTGCAGCCACCATTTAATCAGACTGCTACCACCACCCTGACTGAAAGGGTGCCAGGTTGTATTCTGACTCTGTCAGTGTTTCTGTACTACTGCATTTATTTTAATTTTTCTATTAAATTGTAGATTTTAAGTCTCACTGGTTTGCTCTCAAACTAGTAAACAGGAAAAAGATAAAATAACAAGAAATATATTTCAGGTGTGTTTAGGATCAAGACTAGAAAGTTAAATTCATATTTTTTAGTATGATATTTCAGGTTGTGGGGGCTGGAATTAGAAGCCATCAATCAAAGATTTAATGTTTTAATACTTTGGCATGTATAGTTTTGGTTTTTTGTTTTGTTTTGATTTTTTTTAATTATTATTAAAGGTAGCATTTGTTTTCCTATATGTTGACATAAATGTCAGTTTGATGACGAGTTCTGTATTTGGTGGTTAAGCATGTTGTTTCACAAAACTGTCAAATATATCTTTAGCTCGTAAATACAAAATTATGAGGGAAGTAGTCAAGTTTAGACTCCAGGACATGCAGGTTTCTCACCCCAGACTATTCTGGTGTCAGGAAATCAAATCATAGAAATCTTTCCTTCCATTTCTCAAAGCACCTTATGATACTGCAAAAATTCAGGTGTTTCATGATTAAGGCCCTATTATTTAAGGTATTCAAGCAAGGGTACCGTTCACACGGAACATGATCTCCTTCAGGACCAATTTGTCTCAAACTCACATCATGAATATCACAATTCTATAACAGTATCAGAGACTAATATATCACAGATATTTCGAGTTGCATTACTACAAGAAATGTTAAAGTGTTAAGTGAATCTTTACCATTTCATTGGATCATACAGTTCATGTCTATCTTGTTTATGTCCCTTCATTCTTCATCCATATTTTGTTTGTGCTGAAACAGATACAGAAAAAGGCAGTTTTACAGTTTTCCTTCAATCACCTGTTTTTGAAGAACATGTTTTCCCCCAAGAAGTAAAATATGTTTGAAGTGTCGAAGCAAAACTATGCAGGAAAGAAAATTAGTAGAAAAACTTTTTTTTTTCCTCTTTAAATCATAGTCCCTTTAGAACTAATTTGGTTTGAAATATATTTTAAAACTATTCCCTGTAAATTCCTTTCCCTGTTTGTACTTCTAGTTCAGTCCACTAATGACAGAATAATATAATAATTTAAAAAATCATAACATATTGTTTTACAATTCCAGTATGCAGCTGTTGCTTTCCAGAAATGCAACAAAAGACAAAACAGCAATAGATTATTAGTTAAGAGAAAAAGCTACCATTTTTAAACCCGCAAAATATCAGGCCATGCTTTGTATCTATAACCTTATATTTCACGCCATGCTCCTCTTTCTTGGCATATTTAACTCCTTCATTGGACAAAATCAACCCAAACCTTAACCTGCTTTTCTTCTTAACTCTCTCTGTCCTTTTCTTTCCTTGCACATATTGTTGTAACAAAACAAAAGTTTCCAGTTTTTCTCTGAAATAGAAATGTTACCTAAGAATAGTTCTCAATGGAAAACATTAAGATGAAACTCATTGTAGTCTCCACAGAAGTTCTATTTTTTAATATGAAATTGCTCACTAGGCCAAGGATTTTCTAATTCACTTATTTCCATTCTAATTCCAAGGCCTTGCAAATATGGAATTTAATCTAGAAACACTAAATTCAAATGAGAGTCAAAGGTGTAAATTTAGTAATACTCCAAAACCAGTCATGCTTAAAAGCAAGCATGAATGTAACAGGAATCCACTACTGATCAATTGCATTTGCACCTCTAAAAATTTATAAGTGTTAATTAATTATTGCTTAGTTATGATTAAAAATGTTATTTATGCAATCAAAACAAAAATATAAAATGCTAATCATGATTAATCTGGAATTGAACGCTAATGAGCTTACAAAAGGTAAAGTGATTAATTTAAACACAAGTGAATAAATTACTTTGCTAATTATTAATTTATTGTAAAATGCTTTGTATTTTGAAAAATGTCATAGCGTGAGAATTTTAATATGTTCTTAATCTTCTGGTTGTATATTGTAATTTAAAAATGAAAATGAAAGCTCTTTTACTTTTAGGGAGGCCTTATTTTTTTGTTTCTCTAGAAATGAGGCACTTTCTTCCTAAAAGATCCTTCCATTGTAGCACCAAGAGAGTGTGCTTTCCCAAAATATTAATTCCACAGTCATTTTAAAAAGGAAAAATTACAAAATTGTAAGTTTTCTCTGTGTGTCTAACTACATACGTGTGCTGATACAGTAACTGATAGGAATAAGTCTGTCAATTCATCTATTTTTCTATTCCACAGGGCCCTCAAAGCTGCCATTGCCAAAATAAGCATAGAATCATGGAATCAGAATAGTTTGGGTTGGAGGGAACCTTTAAAGGCCATCTAGTGCACCCCCCTCTGCAAGGAGCAGGGACATCTTCAGCTCAAAACCCATCAAACCTGACTTTGAATGTTTCCAGGAATGGAACATCTACCACCTCTCCAAGCGACCTGTTCCAGTGTTTCACCACCCTCAGTGGAAAAAAACTCTTGCTTATATCTAATCTAAATCAGCCCTCTTTTAGTTTAAAACCATCTACCCCTTATTTTATTGCCACAGGCAATGCTAAAAAGTGTGTCCCCATCTTTATCGCAGCACCCCTTTAGGTACATGTTTGAAATTTTCACAACTTTCCAAGCATCCTGTGTGACTGACCTAATGCTTTTTTTATGTCTTGTTTTCAATATTGATTATCAAAACATTCAAGTGTAAAATGACACTTGTAGAAAACAAGAACTATTGCAGATATTTGATTATTAATTACAATATATTTTATAGTTGAATCCTATTTTTATCAGATTAATGAATTTGTTGAACTTGTGTTAGGTATTTTCAAAGGTATTTCTTTTTTGGATTTTTTTTGGGACTGAAGGAAACATAGGGAGACATTCTTTAAATGTCATTTTTCTCCAGCTTCTTAGGATGTTGTTTCTGGTATCTGTCTGACCACCTGAATCTCTTGATTATTATGGTACTATTCTTAAATGAGAAACTTCAATGACATTTGAAAGAGATTGTGAAAAAAACTAAAATTAGGAACCCATGAACAGAAAATCATATTTCTTCTTGTGAATATTTTATTTTGGAGATTAATAACTATGTCCTTTACTATCCAAAAAGATCAGATTCTTTCATACAACAAAACCAAACAATAATTATTATATTATCTTCATTTCCCTGGAACCATATACATATCTAAATTATAGATATGTTTTTAACTTCTGTATTTTCTTTAATTATTATTTTTAATTTTCAATAAAACGTATCTTCACTGATACCTAAATCAGGCTTTAACCTTGTAAATCTGGATTTAGCGTTCTTTTCCTGTACTGGCAGGGAGCTGAGTTTGGTTTTTAGCATTTTTGTCCCTGCTGCGAACTACATTATTTAAATTATTATTAGAAAAAAAAATAAGTCCCACATTTTTGCTGGTCACTGTTACCTCATTTATATTAGCTGTGTATGTTCAAATAATCTGAAAATATTTAACCTGCATTCTTAGCCGTCATGGAATTTGACAAGTTTGTCTAAAAATGAATTGTTCTTATGTTCTCATGATTACACAGATATCTAAAATTGGGACTATTCGTAAAATAAAAGACTGAAAGATGTCTTGAGACTACACTTGAGTAGAAAACCAGCGCTGACCAGTCCTTATCTCTAAAACTTCTTGTACACTGAAACTGCTTGAAGGAACCCTAGACTGGGACCAGCACCAGCTACATTTTAAACCAGGATGGAAACCTGCAGGATTTATTGTTGAACTCTTTTAAGCACATGTTGACCTTGCAGACATGTACATGAAGGATAATGTGAGATGGTTTGAGTATTTTGGGCTAGAACTTGGGGCATGCAGGAGATCATAAATGAAAATGTAAGGAAGGTAAGAGAACTTCTTTTTGGTAGTGGGATTCACAGGTACTGTGGAGAAGGGATTATTGTAGCTTCGAGTACAATGCCACCGTATTTTCCTTTTCCATTTTATATTTACAGTTTTAGTGTTCACCTTTCCTTAGTTTTATTGTTTACAAAACAAATTAATTGTTTTGCAATTGCTTTTCTTTGGTTTATAAAAGCCACTTTACAGTTTCTTCTAAAATGACTGGCAGCTGTAGGAGCCCTCCAAAAGAAATCATTTTGTCATTATTCTTCCCCATAATTATTTTCAGGCCAGCACCTGCACCTTTACTTTTTGAACTAAGCGCAGTGTTTATCACATACACAATCTCACATTAACAAGCTACTATGAGTTTTGTCTTTCTTCATATCCTTTTTGATATGTTCTTTCTTTGAGACTTGACAAGGCTAAAAGTCATACATCCTTCATCAGAGATATTGCTTTATGAAGAGTCATATTAGCATTGGAAGTGTTTTGTTTAGGAGCAGATAGTAAGAAAAAATCACTCCTCTTCAGTCATGCAGCCTACAAGTGTCCACATCTCACACTGACTTCAATTACTTCTTGCTCTTCAACTTAATTTTTTTCTACAGGTTATAAAATAGCCTGTTAATCCTTTTGTAGTCATGTAACACTGACTGTTGAATCAGGCCTAAGTATGACAAAAATATTGAATAAATAAGTTTCTTCTGGATGTAGGAGAGACAAAAACTTTATTGTGGATGTTTGGAATGAAGGCAATCACATATTCTCGTAATTTATTGATGCTTGGTTTCTGTCATGTCACCGTATTTTCATCTCCCACTTCTTGTTAAGAATTGGAACGGGGCAAACTGTTGCTCTGCTTTTATAGAACTTCAACTGGAGCACCAGGAATCTGTACTCTTCTTTTACAGGCTTATGGTCTTGCAAAAATCTCATTAAAATCCATCATTCAGCTTTGTGCATGAAAGTATGAGCTTTCTTGTCATTTATAAATGCAATACCTTAAATGAACTGTACATAAAAATGGCACTAGTTATTTCATCGACTGCTTTCAGAACACAGCTTTAGAGAAGCTGCTTTCAATATGGTGCTACAATACATCACACAGCTTTTAAATACACTTAATCTAAGTTATGCTAAGAGATGGTTCCCACTAATACAACTGAATCCTCTAAGTCTGGACATCTGCAATTAACTCTGACACTAAGCAACTTGGGCTATTGCTGGATTCCTTTGAATATCACTGAGTATTCCACGACCTCTTGCTTTTGATGGCGTAATCTAGGTAATGTTGCAAAATACTTTTGAATGCCTGTTTTTATTTAAAAGTTAAAATATTTTAAAATAAAATTTAAAGGTCTTGTTAATTTTGCAACTGTGCTAACTGCACTGTTAATTTTGAAACTTTGATTCCCATATATTCATTACAAATTCCTTTTCCTTTTTTTTTTTTTTTGAGTTGATAGTATTTTCTTCCATGTTCTTCATATTTTCCAGGCATTAAATTATTAAATTTGAGGCTATCCTTAGTTTCCTGATATGCTTTGAAGCCTGGAAGTTCTCTACAAGATGATTCAGTCTGATCAACCACCATCAGCATGATTTCCGTGCTGAGCAGAGCATAATTTTTCTTGTTCTTTAACCACACCAGACATAATTAAAGGCAAAGTATAGTTCCCGAAAATTCCATAGTCAGCAAAGGATCACTAAGTCAATGTTTCTTATGTCAAACCCATCTAATAATTTTTAATTCAAATGGACATTGTATAAACAGACATATACATACACATATATAATATAGGGTTATCAAACTCCTAGTTTGTCAACAGAAGAATAAAGCTCTCAATGCCAGGAGGTAGAAACCACAAGAAAAAGGGCAAGAAAAAGATTTTTTTCCCTTTAAAAAAGACAATCACTTGCCGTGCCCATGGAAACAAATTCAAGTAATTCACAGCTAAGTACTAAGGAAAAGTGTCTATTTTGGTTTGCAGATTTATTTCTCAGAGTCTTTTTTTGTGCTGTAGAGGAAGTCTTCAAAAATGTGAATGCTGTTTATGCAGAAGTGCACCCTGCTCTGGCCCTTGCCCTGCTGGTTTTGCAGTGGCTCTGCTTTACTTGACAAGTTTGATGTGGAATTCATGTAGTTAACAAGTCAAAAGGTGGAACAGAATCCAGTGAGACACTTGGACGCTGGCAAAAAATTAAAATGACCACTTAAAACTCCCAATATCTGTAACACTTTCAGTTTATAGGAGCTTGAGTGTATTATATATGGTTTTGGAAATTTTTTATCGTTATCCCTATTATACATTGCTAAAGACTCAGATACAATAGAAAATACATTATTCCCCTATAATTCCTGTTATTTTTGTACAAGTTTCCTATATGTTTATATTTTAACAGTAAGTTAAAAGCTTTGCAGGTAAGTGATGTGTGATTTTTTTGTCTAAAAATAGTTACTTTATGACAGCTTTTGGGCATTTATAGGATTTTTTTAAACAAAAATGGAGGATAAAAAGAAATTAAAGAAAGGAAAAGAAATAAGAAAAGAGAAAGAAAATTAAAAGGAAAGGAAAGGGAAGGAGAAAAGAGAAGGCAAGTCGAGAAAATAGAAAAGAGAAGAAAGGAGCATTTTCTTAAGGAAATTGTCCATAACAATGGACTTTTGTGCAAAATAGAAATCAACTGAATAAGAGCCCTAAAATTAATTTTGCATGTAAACACTAGAAAGAGATTAAATGTATCTTATTAAGATATTTTGCTAATAGAATGTTCAGCAACGCATAAAGCAGCAGTTATATTAGTTAATAAAAGTGTGCAAGTATTCAGTTTAAGTATATTAAAACAAAATATATTAGTTTCCAACACGGGGTGTTATAATGAGAAACAATATATCACACAAAACATTCAAACTATTTTAAAGAATACCTGCAGTAGCTTGTTTAATGCAATTAATACATAAAAAAAACCAGAACCACATCTGAATGTAAGGTACATGCTCTGAAGAGTACCTATTTTTCTGTTCATTAAATGAAATTCCTTTCAGCAAATAGTTAAGCCCAGCTTTCATTCATACAGCCAGTGGAGAGTGCCAAAGGTTTCAGTCAAGCCATAAGCAGTGTCAACCCATCACTGTACAGGAACAAGCACAATATTCTCAAAGCCTGTGCTCAGCAAAAGTAAGAGATAAGTCAGTAAAAGACATTATTGGTACTATCTTTGTGGGGAAAATCAACAGAGTGTTTCAAATAATATGGGCAAAATTCGGTTTTGTATGAAGTGTGTTTATTGACCAAATTCTGAGTGAGTTATTGAAAACTGGATAAGCCTCTTAAAAAAGACAGTCGGGTGCCTTTGTACCAGCTCTTCACAGTATCATCAGTTCTCTCAGCTAAGCCCTCTTTGCTCTAAAGAAAAGAGCAGAGCACACAAAATAAAAACCTTTTGAGGAAAGGGGGACTATTGCTGATATGAACCACGTTCCCAGAGGCCTGACTGGCACAGGTTCAAAATGCACAAAATGCTGGTAGCTTAGCTGAGGTGGAAAGCTGTGGGTTGCTGCTTAGAACTGCCTGGTCAAGTTTACATTTACTGTGCTGTGTTCTACTGGTTAGTTATCTCCTACCTGCCTCCTGAAGCAAGCTTGAACCATTCTCTAATGAAATGAATGCTTTATCCACAGATTTTTCCAGTTAGTTTTATTGAACTAGTTCAATAATAAACCACATACTCCAGCTAGAAGGTTAGAATAGGACTTTAAATACCATTAAAATCTAGGTGAAGTGTCTCACTAATACTGATAGATTTAGAATCAAGTATATGGTGGTGTCTTCTCCAGACACCATTATAAACTAGTTTTTATAAATGATCAGAATAATTGAGGTTGGAAGGGACCTTGAGAAATCTCTCTCCAGTCTAAACTCCTGCAGGATCATTGGGATCAGGGCTTTACCCTGTTTGATCTTGAAAATCTTCAAGAACAGATATTGCACAACCTCACTGCGCAACCTGCTCCACTGCTTGCCCGTTCTCATAGGGAAAAAAGATTTTCCTTCTATCCAGTCTGAACCTCTCTTGTTTCAACTTACACAAATTTGGCAAGCAAGCACTCTGTCACTTCTTCCAGATAAAGACCATAAACAAGACGGATTAGAAATTAGACCTTTTAATACTACACTTTTTACTGGCTTCCAGAAGAGTATGACTCACTACCCATTAATTGTCCAAGCCATTTTTTTACCCATCTAGCTTACATGTGCATCAAGCCTGTAATGTCTCAACTTGATACAAGGATATACCAAGAGATAGTGTCAAAATCTTGTATAAATCACAGTAAATGACATTTGTTCCATCTCCCCTCATCCGCAAATCCAGTCATTGTATCCCAGAAAGTAATCAGGTTGGTCAGGAACGATTTTTCCTGAGCCAATCCTTGTTGATTGTTACCACTCAGTGCCTTCTACATGTGGTGAGAAATGTTCCCCAAGGAGATTCGCTCAGTGTTTTACTCAGGGATGGATGTAAAGCTGACCAGGTTGCATTTCACTGGGTCATCATTCTGGAATTTTTGGAAAATGCACAAGATATGCCTTTTTCCAATCCTTAGCTCTTCTCCTGTCATCTCTGGTTACCCTAACCTATCAAAGGTGATAAGAGTGGCAAGGACATTGGCCCTTTGGCTCTAATGCACTCTGGTCACTTCTGGAGATTTCTGTGGATTGAGTCTGAGTTTCAAGGCCAGGTTGGATGGAGCTCTGAGCAGCCTGGTCTAGTGGAAGGTGTCCTTGCCCATGGCAGAGGGGTTGGAACTGGATGAGCTTTAAGGTCCCTTCCAACTCAAACCCTTGTATGATTCTATGAGTTCTCAAAAGCAGTTCTTGACTTGATCCTCATCCGCTCCAGGTTATTCTCCTCCTACTCCAACCTTGCTTCTAGGCACTGAGGACCTTGTTGATGAAGACTAAGGCAAGGGCAGCCTTATGTGTGTCTGCTGTTACCAAATCAGGCCTTGTTCCTAAATTCCTCCTTGTTACTTATTTCTGCTTCTGCCTTTTGTATGCTGCCTTTTTGCACTGGAGCTCTGACTTGAGTTGTGTGTTTTGCCAAGCCTGATATAGCTCCTTATTTTACTGCCTATTGAGATGAGCTGCTGCTGTAAATGGAGCATGCAGTCTTTAAAAAGCTGCCAGTTTTCCTGAGTACTTTTGCTCTTCAGAGCTGCTTCCCGTGGGATCCCACCTACCAGTTTCCTGATGACAATTGCAATTACAATTATGATTGACTAATATCAGAAAACTAAGTTGTGAAACAGGTGCTTAGATGTAGAGACAGATGGAACCCTGTTGTAGTATTCCTATTTCTGCTGTTTTAGAAATATCTGGTGTTTCTTCCTGTATTATAAACTTAAATTTTTGGATGCACTTCTATCTTTTACAGTAGTAATTATATTTTTTAAAGAGTGCTTCTTCTCCTAATAAAATAAATTCATATTCAGCCCAGTTTCAGTTGCTGCATGAATAACATGGAGACACACTTTTTTTCATCTAGTTGGTGCTACCTGAACATTTTTAGTTAAAACACAGGTCAACATACACCATATTGGCATAACTTGCCTCGTCTCATTCATCTAGCTTGGGCTCTGATTTGGCTCCCACTGATTGTATGTATTTTGCTGTGTATGCGCATTTTAAATCTTGAACCATCAACCACCAACAGCTTTTCAAAGACTGCCTGATAGCAAATGGTCTGCATTGAAAGAGGAGTGGTCAGAAGATCCAGGGAGGTGATGCTTCACCTCCAGTCTGTTCACATGAAACCCCACCTGCAGTGCTGCATCCAGCCCTGGGGCAGCACAGGCATCCAGCACAGCAAGGACAGGGACCTGTTGGAGCAGGTCCAGAGGTGGCCACCAAGGGGATCAGAGGGATGGAGCAGCTCTGCTGTGAGGAATGGCTGAAGAGAGCTCGGGTTGTTCAGGCTGGAAAAGAGATGGCTTTGGGGAGACGTTATTGCAGGCTTTCAGTACTTTAAGGGGGCTTATAAAAAAGAGGGAAAGTGACTTTTTACAGTGGCAGGACCTGACCTAGTAATAACCTGACCCAGAGATTTTACACAGATATTAACGATTAAAATATAGCTGTAAAATCCTTGGATATCAGCAAAAGTGCTCCTTTGTACAGGTTAAGTGTTGATTTTACTTATACAAAGACTGGTGTCACCATTTATTTGTATGCAGTTTGAAGACAAACATCTCAATCCAGAGAACAAATTGTTTTTTAGACCAATGTAAAGGGATAATACATTTGGTTTGTTCAGTCCTTGCTGTGGCGTGTAAAACCTGTCTTAAAAAGACCTCTTCATGGCAGGCCCTCATTTATTTCACTGGGGTAAAAAACACCACCACCCTCAATAAAAAAAAATAAAATAAATTAAAAAAAAAAAAGTCAGGATTTTAAAACTTGGCAGGGTTATGTTTTCAAAACACAAGTAATGCACAAACAGAGACCTCTGTTATCTCATACTGAACCTTTTCAAATCATGCCTTGTATATGTATTACTGACACGAGCAAGAGGGACTGGGGAAATTTCTTTCTTCTGTCCTTTAAATTAGAATTGTGTGATAATCATAAAGAGGAAAGAGTTATTCATTTGGTAAATAATCATATTAAATCTCAATAACTGGAAATATGTGTTGACTTTATTCACATGTGCACACAAATATAGAGAAAATTAAAGATGATCAGAATACCATAATTCTTTTCTGCAGTAACTTCTAAGATTTTGCATCAGCTGTCCACGGAATAGGTAACAATGCATTCTTGACTCTAGCATGAAAATATCTTGATAAGCAGTTTCCCAAAAAATATTTCAAAATATCAGTCTCAGATTAAAAACTAGTTCAGTGGGTACTTGAGGGAGTTAAATATTCCTGTCAAAGCAGATGTACTAACCTTTAAACATCTTAGCATAGCGATGAACATGCTGAGATGGATATTCAGCAGCCATAATCAAACCTGAGAGGCCCGCACAATGTAAAATTGTTTCACTACCTGAAGGACTGTCTTTAGGAACAGCAATCAAATCTCTTGATATTCATCTTCTGTAGTATAAGTCATGCAGATCCCGTCTTAATTCTCTTCCCCTCTGCTTCCATACCTGAATGCAAGTTATCCTTCCCTAGATAAAATATTCCCGTTTCATTTCATTGCTGGTTCTCTCACCTGCTTAATATTAAACATGTAATTAAAGGATATGCTAATAGGGACCTTGTTGCATTTGGAAAGAAAATTACAAACGTACAAACCCATTTTTTATATTTCTGTGCCAAAGGCTGTATCACCTTACCCAGAAGTACTTTTGACACTCACAAGGTGAAAATGGATTCTGCCAGTGTAGACTGAGTAAATTCAGTTCCCTTCAAATTGTCGCTGTTTTTAGAATTCTGTCTCTTTTTAGAATTCTGTGAACAAGAGACATACAGATAATATTACAGATAGGTTACAACCCAACAAAGCTGACTGGACTTCTGTCTCTGCAGGACTTGTTTCTGTTGGTGCTCCTGATGTAATTATCACATTGGTGATGTTTTCAGATTCCTACATTGCTGGTTTCCCACAATTTTTCTCCAAGGAGCTCTTGTTCTGACTGGCAAGTTAATCATTCATCTTTCTTTTTTTCCATGACCCCTCATTATTTCTGTGTCAACTCTTCTTCTTATGGCAATCTCCCCACCGCATGTGTGATCTCACCACATTTCTCTAGGAATAAGCTGGGATTTCAGATTGAAGTGACAGTCACCATCTAATAGATTTAAGCTACAGCAAAATGGAGGCGGATGAGGAAGTCATCAAACACTGCATTTCGCACATCAAATTGGAAAATAGGCTCATGGTATTAACTCATGACATTACAAATACATACATCTAGAACTCTGTAATGCATAGTATCGGAGCAGAACAAAACCACAGATAAAGTAAATCAAGCTCCTCAGAAAAATAGGAAGAAGTTTCTAAGGCTGAGTGAACTTGGGGTTAAAGACTGTTTCAAAATGACCACTAAATTGAACATTATTAATAGTACTTTTGAAAATCAAGCTCTGAACTTGGTACAGAATCAATCATCATAACTCCTCGCCTATCTTACATGTTAACTATGTCCAGATGAAGGCTGTCTTCCTATCTCCATAGCTGATTGCTGATATGTCTTCCTGATGGCCTTTTAAAGCAAAAGATCAAATCAAATACTTCATGCAGCTTTCTTGCAGTCTGTGACAACTGAACATCAAAATTTTCTGCAACTGAGATGGCTTTGTAACCTTTTTCTGAAGAATAAGGTTATTCTCAGCATTTTTTGAAGAAAAAAGGAAGTTTTCTGTGAACACTTAAACTCAATGTGTAAATTTAAAAAAAAATCAATAGTTATTTTGCTGACTTTCAGATTATTATAGTTCAGTACAACACAGTCCAGCTCAAGACAGTTTTATTTTCACTTAAATTCCAAGATATACATTACCAAAACTTTGTTCCTGATCATTGTTTCCAGCATTTTGGCTTGGAGGGTCCAAGCTCAAATGCTGATCTTCAGAATGAAGAAAATTAGAGGGCTTTATCATACAAAACTTTCATAATTTTCAGGAATTTGAGAGTGCAAATTGATTGTGTAGATACAGGGTATTTGATAAACTAACCAGGAGGAAGTCACTTATTTCCTTGTGACCTTATGGAGTAGAAATTCCTTTGTGAATTAGGAAAAATAATTGACCTGTAATGCTCAAAACACCATTTCTATTAGTGAGCAGTAATTTTACAAGTTGATGAAACTTTAGGTTAGGCCTGGCACACAAATTTATCAGAACATCTCCTTGCTCATTAGACAGATGTGTCCAGGGAAAGCTTCACTAGCCTGTACAACTGTGCCCAAAGCTGCAAGTGATGCAGACGAAAGACACTACAAGAAATAGACCCACATATTTAAAGATGTTTCAATATAAGGCCAAAACAGCTTTTTGCCCAAATTGTGTTAAAATCCATGAATGTTATTTAAAGCTCCTAGGCTGTGAGGCTCCTCTTTTCTATTAATGTCACAAAACAACTTATTTTTGTGACTTAGGAGCCACCATGTTTAATGGCACTTTTTACCACACGGCTGAGTTCAGCGAAGTTCCAAGTAAGAGAACTGGACTTAGCTCTTTGCAAGCAGCTCAATGAAGTCTCTCTGCTACAAATAAAGGAGGAATCACTGAAAAAGAAAGCAATTTAAAATTAACTGACATAGTACCTTCTTTTTATAAAGCCACTGAGTTTTAAACATTTCCAAATGATAGACTGTAGCAATGGGAGCAACATGGCCATATAAAGTTCAACTTTGCATATTTATGCCTAAACCTTATCAAATTGTTAGATTGCTCTTATCTGTTAATAAATTTACACATCTGATTCAAAACCAATACAATAGTAGGACAAGCTCAAGTGGGTAAAGCATTAAAGATGCAATTTATGTTTCTACCTGTTTCCACAGGATTTTATAAGGGTAGGTCTTCAGGCTCCAGTCTGCATTAAAGTCCAGCCAAATCCATAAAATGAAAACAACGTTAAACAACTTCCCAAAAGACAGAAATAGCCTTTTAAAGATTCACAGGAGTACTTTTTCTGTGTCTAATCCAAGCGGCCAGCAGGGTGAGATTGATGGGCACTGGCAGAGATGCATTTCATGAGGCGGCTGTCTGCTCGATGGCATTAGAATGGAGCTATCTGTCTTCATTGTGCTCCATTAACATGCCCCTCAGATCTATCAGGAAAATGTCTACAGTCCTGCTTTATAAATTATTACCTCTGACAGTTAAATATTTTAGACCATATTTAGTAATATTGCTCACTGATAGTTCTTCACTCACCTACATATTTTTACAGTTTAATTTCCATATGTGCTTAAAGAACCCAGAAGAGATGGTTTGGATTTTTTTTCTAATGTAAGGGGATTTCTAGTCTGTGCGTGGTAAAAATGATTATCCAATTACTTGACTTCAACACTGCAATCTATAGAGATGTGTTCCATGTCAGAAAAAGATAGGTGTTCACTAACCAGGATATATCTTCTTTAAGGTATTTAATTTACCTGCAACAATGCATTTAAAGGTGAACAATCAGTATATGGAAATTATTATCATGATTGCTTTCAGTGTTGAGCATAAACCAGATATCCAACTCAGTCAGTTTGTTACCATTTGCTCAGCTTTGTGAGGTCTTTAATTCTGTTTTTTAATTTTGTTCCCACTGATTACATTCTATTAATCAAGTTTGAGAAATACAAGTATGTGCCAGTCTTTACACAAAATAAAGATTTTAAAGAAACCACAGTATTTTACCTTGTTATCTTAGACCTGAAGACCAGATAGTCTTTAACAAAATAAAATTTTATTCAATTTATGCGCAATTCAATGTCCTTCCAAGCTGCATAGCCAGCAGTTTGCAGTGCATTTTTGAAGGGAGAAAAGAGAGGTAGAAGAAGACAGTGCTCAGTGTTTAATAATGACCAGGCTAATTTGCTATCCAGATCAAGTAGGTTTTAAACTGAAATGTTTAAGTCTGCTTTAATAAATAAATAAATCCTCAGTTAATTTTTTTTTTTTTTCCTGACAAAGTCCCCCTGGGAAAAGCATTCCTGTATGAAATAAAAAGAATGTATGTAACAGCAAAACAGTAGTTTCTTTCATGAGTATAGATGAACAAGCAGTTTTTGGTAAGGCAGTGAAGAAAGCCAATTTCCCAGAAACTTCTCTGAAAGAGAACACTAACACTGTCACCACGTTGCCCCTTCTGCATGACAATGTCAGTGGTCCAGATGGGATTTCAAGAATACAGGTGTTTCCTAAGAACTTTCACTTTTACAACCTAATTGGTTTTTTGCCTTTTTTTTTTCTTTTTTTTTTTTTAATTCTGCTTTCTAGGCCACTTCATGAAGCATGAAAAAAATTAGAAAAAAAAAGTGATAAGATATAGATGAGTTTCAAACCAGAGGAATATCAAGTTAACTGCACCGATCAGAGCCACAGGGGAGGAGCTAGCAAGGAGATATCTAGTAAGACATAGGATTTAAAAAATCAGAAGCATACATGGAAAAAAATAAAACTTGGTAATTTAGGAAGCCATTACCAAATAATTGAGTTTCAATGCAGCTGAAGAAAAAAAGAGTAGAACAACCACAAAGCCTGTTAGACAATATGAGCAGATTTCTGTGAGATATGCTTACAGGAGAAAACCTAGCTTAAGTTAACATGAAGGACTGAGTTTAAAACATCAGGTGGCTAGCTGGTTCTCCTCCAAGCTATGGACTACATCAATTACAGCTGAGGGAAGATAAAAGGGTGAAAAAGGGAAAAGAATGTGGTACTTGAGTGAGGAAATGTGTTAAAATCTTGCATTTATAGTACCAACACATCTCTCTAGTCACTTTTCTTTGCTCCTGCATAAGGGTATGAATTGAAGAAACTCTCCTCACCTCAAGTTTTACATTTTGGAACAATGATCAACTACCTCTGGTCAGATCCCACCTGGAGAACACTCCTCAGGTCTGGAGCTCTCAGCACTTGAAAGACATGAACCTGTTGGAGCCAGTCCAGAGGAGGCTACAAAAATGATCCGAGGTCTGCAGCACCTCTCCTATGAGGAAAGGCTGCAAGAGTTGGGATTGTTCAGCCTGGAGAAGAGAAGACTTCAGGGTGACCTTCTAGCAACCTTCTAGTGCCTAAAGGAGACCTGTAATAAAGGTGGGGACAAGCCTTTTGGAAGGGCCTGTTGCGACAGGACAAGGGGTGATGTTTTAAACCAAAATAAGCTAGATTCAGATGAGATAGAGGACAAATTTTTTGCAATGAGCATGGTGAAATACTGTAGCAGGTTGCCCAGAGATGTGGTAGATGCCCCATCTCTGGAAACATTCAAGGTGAGATTGGACAGGGCTCTGAGCAACCCTGCTCATTGCACCAGGGTTGGACAAGATGAAGTTTAAGAGACCCTTCCAAACCCAACTATTATAGGATTCTATGAATCCTTCAAATTCATCAGCATACAGTTTAGATGGGTGCTGATGCACTTAGCTCTAAGTTTTTATTGTATGACTCCAGCTTTTAAAACCATTGTAACACTAAAGCAAAAAACTATTTTTTTTTCTCCTTCCAGTTATAGTAAGTTACATCCAAATTTAGTTCCTTGATAAGAAAAGGAGGGTTTTTTTTTTTTTTTTTATTTATGGAATAACACCACTTGTAACTTTAAACATATATAGCATTTAGAAAAGGTCTCACAGAAGTAGCTGCCTCCATATTACCAATTATCATTATGGAAACTCACCTAGGCCAATAGAGATGAAGATAAAATGCATAACATAAGCTTGCTTAATTTGAGAATGTAGCTGGTAAAAATGAATTGGCAGATGACCTTATTAACTTTTCACAGAAAAGCCTGTTGCTTATATTTTTTGTATTTTTTTTTTTCAGGCTAGCTTCAAAGATTATTTAAAATAGCAGTTTCAGGATGGGTAAGTGAATCTGAATATGAATGTTCCCAGATTTTAAGAAGGATGCTATGCAAACTCTTTGCCCCTTCAGGATTTACCACTGCTTTTCTTCTCTCAACAGACCTGTTGAAAAGGCACATAGAGTAGATCTACAAGAACTTAGCACTGACTGTCTTGGGATAGGCTGCACCCAGGTCATCCAGCATCCTGCTTTGGAGATCAGACAGTGCTAACACCAATGGTTGATTGTGTATATTTGGGCATGGGGCTGGGTCAAGCACTTCCAGGGAAATATCACCCTGCTCTCAGTCACACATTACAAAGCTGATGTGTTCTTACTGTGTGAAATTTAATGGGGATATAAAAATCAAACCCTTTATGGTTTTTCCTTTTTTTTTTTTCCTTTTTTTTTTTTTTTTTTTTTTTTTTTTTTTTTTATAGCTCCTTTACNAGAGCCTTGACAAATGGCTGTGATAAATACTGGCATCCGTTTAGCCTCTGTCTGAGGGATTTTGAGTGTGATGGCAAGTAGGGCTGGGCTGTGGGCAGGTGGATTGTCCTCCTGGATCACAGGGCAACCATTTGTCACAAAAAAACCTCCCATCACATCTAGTTAGCCACTCGATACAAAAGATCTAATTCAGCTTAAAGCCACACTGGCAGAAGAACACGATATTTAACTGTGAGCAATGTTGATTGCGAATGGAGCATTTGACATGTGAAAATCAATGAGAAGTTAGGAGCCAAGAAAGAGGTGTAGGTGTCTGAGCACTTTAAACTATGCCTAAATAGGCAACTGTAAGCAGCTGTTCACATTTAGTGCATTGTGTCCTGTAAGGTCTACAAATCGAGGCTAATTTTATGTCATGTTTGCTTAAACACATGAGCGCATGAAGCAACCATGAGAAGACACTTTGGTGCTTCAACAAGGCAGTGAAATTAATAAATTCCTAGCACATGTCCTAGTTTCAAACTCAACATCAGAAAACTCCCAAGTGGTGGGAAATGTTATTTCCGGTTCAAAAGGTAGAGGAAGGAATTGAATTTTTCCTGTGATGACACAAAAGAATTGCAAGCCAGGTTTAGAGGCATGTAATACCAAGGATTGTTCAAACAGATTAAAAAAAAATAAAAAAACAACTTCACATTAGGTGGTTTACAATGGAATATACAATGAGAGACTACACAACTACAGAGAAATTAAAGTAACAATTTAGCTACATGAACATAACATCCAGTTTGGGGAAACTGGGTAACTAATAAAGCAAAGGTGACATCTATCTGTGTGTGACTATTGCTAACCCATATCCTCTGAAGCAGAAGGGGAGATAGTTTTGAGGTTTGGGTTTTCATATATTCTGATTCTACATATTATGGTCTTGAAAATCACTAATACCTAAGGTGGCAGAAAATACTTCCTTGAGCAAATCCCAGAGTTATGTACTCTGAAATACCAGAGGCATGCTGCATTTTTTTGAGGATGTAGGTAAAACAAGGCATTAAGCTGTCAAGGGAACAGACTAATTGGGAAATCAAGAAGAGATAATGATAGGCAAATGTTGCAGCTTAGATGTTCAGAGTAGCAGGCAGCAGTCACAGGAGTTCTTTGCTCTTACACGATGAGGAGATGCAGAAAAAAATGAAAGCAGGGTAAATATCGTTAGAAAAAGTGTTTTAATTGCAAATGCAGTTACAAGCGTCACTAACTGTTATAGGTACATCTATTTTTAGAGTCCTATTCATATACTCGGGCAAGGCATGTAAGCATTTAGATATGAAATTTCTGAGATAGTCTGAATGATAACAAGACCCCATGAATCACTGCCAACCAAACTTCACTCTCGTACAGAAATGTTGAATGCGTGTTTGCCTGCTCAGCCAGCCCAGTCAAGAATTCTTCATTCTGCTCTTCTCATGCTTAACAAAATCTGACCATATTTTATTGAATGCAAATACAAGTGTTTCCCAATTGAGTAATCAATTGAAAACTCTCAGTTACTGATAGGGTTCTTCAGGACTGCAGTATGAACAAATACAGAATCATCTTTTGCTGGCAGGATTCCTCTCTCTGGATTATGTCATATATTACTTTTCAGAGAGCAAAAAGAGCAAGTAAATACAAACTTGTGATAACTTTTGCAGGAGGATTTTGTGTTAATGCTTTGTAAAGCTGATGCTGCAAGCTTGAGCACTTATGTACAAATCTAAAGGGAAAACGAAAAGGAAAAAAAAAGTCTTTTAAAATGAAATCAAAAAATGTGGAAAATTATTTTCTATTTAAATGGTTATGAGTTTATATTTTCTGCCTGAAGACTCTGGGAAAGGATGATTATTATTTTCTAGTGGCAGCATGTGCTGCCATGTGGTTTTCTTGACCTGATATTTGCACACATCTATACTGCATGTACCACATATAGAAGCTTATCAAAATGCAAACATACACGTGCATACTTTTTGTGATGCTAAAAAGATTCTCTACCAGTGAAAAGGTATGTTATTGTTTCCTTCCCGGAATATAAATGCTGCCTGCAGTTTTAATATTAACTGAGGACCAGTTCTTGGAGGTTTGGATCCTCTTCTCATTCCAAACAAGCACTGTTGAGACACCATATCCTTAATGTCTGTGTAATTAAGCATAAGACAACTGGGAGAGAGTGTGTCGTGTGAACTATGGTAGTACAAAGGTGGAATGAGGAGGGAGAGGAGGTGTTCCAGGTGTAGGAGCAGAGATTACCTTCCAGCCCCATGAAAACCCAAGATGGAGCAGATATCCACACTGAAGGAGCCCCTGGAGGACTCCAGACCAGAGCAGGTTTATCCAGATGGACTGCAGCCACACTGGAGAGGGGAAGAGTGGCAGAGGAAGGAGCGGCAGAGAGGAGATGCTATGGACTGACCACATTCCCCCCACCCCACACCCCCATGTTCTCAATCTTCCTTTGCTGATCAGGGAGGAAGGAGGAGGTGGAAGAATCGGGACTGAAGGAGTGAGGATGAGCCTGGGAAAAGGCTCTTTGAACTGGCGAGAAATTAAATTCATTTCACCCAAGTTGAGTCTGCTTTGCCAGTGATGTTAATTAGTAAATGGTGTCTGTGTCTCAAGCTTGACCCACAGCTTTTCCTTCATATTTTCCCACCCTGTCCTGTTGAGGAGGGGGCAAGAGCGTGACTGAGTGGGTGTCTGACAAGTGGCCAAGGGCAGCCCACAAAAACAACCTGCTAGAAGTCAGTGACTGCAGACCTTTGGGTTATGAGGTGACTACAAGGAGTAACGTGTAGGAAAGACAGTAAAATTTAGACAGACCCTGGAAAGCCTTTGCTCCAAGTATCTACAGCAAAAAGTATCCTGAACATCTGGGAAGCTGTATATATTATTAACCTTTAGAATATACCAGCTTTATAGAATTAATGGTGTCCAGAAATACGTTCAGTGTAAACATAGCAAAGACAAATGGCTTGCAAATTAAGTTTAAAAAACAGGTATTCCATCCAAATTTATTTAACTTTGACAAGTTTTTGTTCCTTATTAAAATTCCTTCTCATGGCCAATTATCTTCTTTCTCAAGACAAGAACCCTTTCCTGATAGGATCATAAAGGAGAAATAATAGCAGGAAATGACTAATTTTTGGGTGTATGGAGGGAGAGAAACATTCTGAAGGTACTGATTTAGAATTTCTTCTAATTTAATCTATTTATTTTTTTTCTATGTAAGACCAAACAGGAAAGTGCCAAAAGCAGGTAGCTAGGCAATCTGTCTTCTTCAAAGAATGCAAAAATAAAATTTCACATTTATACTTCCAAAGAGGAATCAGGGAAAGAAAGAACAAATTTTTACTTGGTTCCTTTCATTCTAGGAATATTTTCAGTCTTTTTATTACAATTCTACTGTTGCATCCCTACCAAAGAACTGTAATATTTAGAATTAAGTCTTATCTTTATGTCAGTCTTGGTTGTATCAGAGTTGCCCACTTACACTTTTTTGAATACATATTTTCAAATCTGGAAGATTCCCTTTCTGAAAGGAAAGATCTTGGTTGGTTCACATAAAGGCAGTTAAGGAAAACTCTTATCTTAGAGTTTTATGTCATAAAATAATATAATAGAATATTGAAACATTTTGTTACATTCTCAGTAATAAACTTAAAAAAAACATATCAAACATCTAACCATAAGCAGATAGTTAAAATCCTATTTGCTATAAATGTACATTTAGTAATGGATTTTTTGGAAGTTTTATACATTGCAGTCAGCCTAAGGAGACGTGGATTAGTGAACAGATTTTTTGTTGCTTTAAATAAAGAGTGTTCATATACGAAATAAAGTCTAGGCAGGGAAAATAAGGTATGAAAAAGGGAATTGGTCCAAAGGATTTCATTTTCCCCAGCAGTGAAAATGACCTGCTAGAACATCTAGAAATCAATAGTTCTGTTGATGGATAGTCAATCATTTTAAATAGACTTTTTGTTTTACATCACTTCTAGTTTTATAGACTTGTAGTTTATAACACACATAAAAGATACAAGCTTCATTTAATTTGGAATTTCCATCAGTACTTGCAAGCCTTCATGCTTAATTCGTAGTTAAATAATGGCAATTAGTATCTGAATTTCCATGACATGATTTGAGGACAAAAACATTACAGAAAACCTTTAGCGTCAACTTAATTACTGCAGCATTAATTATGATTGCTATCCTGAAGACTATTCTTTCTCTCAGAAGACCTGGAGTGCTAAACTTCAAAGGTGAAAGTTCTAGTGATTCAAAAAGACTGATATCTGTCAGCTCTCAATTCCAGTATTTTCTATTTTATTTAAGGCATACACTTATATAATGAAAGATGGACAGAAGTTTCTCGAAAGTAGTAATTATTTTAGAAGCAATGTTTTTGGAGTTTTCTACTCTTTTAATTAAATGAGGGGTTGTTTGGTGGTTGTTGTTGTTGATGATGTTGTTGTTTCCCATATACAAGACTAACCTCCAAGCTTCCAATGCTGCCAAACACATCACTTTCTTATCACAAAGGAACAGAACAATGCAAAGGAGTGTGGGTGATTTCCAGTGCTTTATGTTTGCACACAGTGCCCCAGAGATACAGCTATGATGAAAACTAATTGAAAATTCCCTGGAGTTCCTTATGTACCCCTGAGTGCTTGAGATTCCATGCAGAAATTTCTTTCTTTTAGTCCCCTTGGGAAAACACAGAAATATTGCAAACTATTCTTCCTAGCAAGCAGCCCACCTTTAAGGCTAGTTAGTACTTACTATGATCCTTTATTCATGTCCATCATCTTGAATATTCCACAGCAATTCCTGAAGTAACCATTTAAAATGTGCAATGTACTTGCAAGCATCATACTTTTAGCATCCTTCTTATACATATTCTTAAAGGAAAAGAAATACTGCAAGCAAAACAGAGTAGTTATAAAATTCTATATTTCATAGAATCACAGAATAGTTTGGGTTGGAAGGGGCCTTAAAGACCATTTCATTCCAACCCCCTGCCATGGGCAGGGACACCTCCCACCAGACCAGGTTGTTCAGAGCCCCATCCATCCTGGCCTTGGACACTTCCAGGGATGGGGCAGCCACAGCTTCTCTGGGGAACCTGTGCCAAGGCCTCACCATCCTCACGGCCAAGATTTCTTCCTAATCTCTAATCTAACCCTGCTCTCTGTCAGTTTGAAGCCATTTCCCCGTATCCTGTCACTCCAGGCCCTTGTAAATAGTCTCTCTCCATCTTTCCTTTAGGCGCCCTTCAGGTACTGGAAGGCCACAATTAGGTCACCCCAAAGCCTGCTCTTTTCCAGGCTGAACAATCCCAATTCTCTCAGCCTTTCCTCAGAGCAGAGCTGCTCCATCCCTCTGATCACCTTGGTGGCCTCCTCTGGCCTGGCTCCCACAGCTCCCTGTCCTTCCTGTGCTGAATGCAGCGCTGCAGGTGGAGTCTTATAAAACAATCAAATATACAAACTTCAGGAGTGTGTATATGGGAAAGATCTTTACAACAGCCATTGATTTTTCTTTTCCCAACCTGTTCCTGAGGACAGGAATGGATGGCATTGTATTAGATAAAGATAACAGAAGAATGGCCTGATTGCAATTTATGCTGATGATACACTCCCTCCCTTCACTTTCTTCCTCTTTTTGCCTGAATGTTTGTTACAGGCAATTAAACAGGTGATGGATGAACCCTCAGCTCTTGGATTTTACTGCAAACTATACAAAGTTTGAAAACACTGCTATGTGATATGAATTATGAGCCCTTACTGACTAGTTTGCATTTCAATTGGCCTTGAAGAGTTTTACATGTGTGAGCAATAAACAACCCACAATAATGGTAGAATCTGAAGAAAATAAAACTTCTTTATCAAGAAGTGAAAAATAGTAGCAAGCCTTACCATGATTTTCTTTTGGAATAACCAAATGCTGTGCTGTATTTGCTATATATCTCTGTGCAAGGAAAAAAGGCAAAACAGATTTACGTGTTTCTCAGTTTGAAATTGTTGCTACTGTGCTCAGGAACAGAACCAGATGCCATAAGATATAAAATTCTGCAGATGAGTTTGTCATTCCAAATATATGCTTTCCATATTATGAGGTGCACAGCCACAAGAGCATGTGTGCAGTGCAATGGGTGCACTGCCTTGATTCACATCTGCATTAAATTACATCCCTTACCACATTTCTTGAAATCATTGCACTGCTTTCTGATAACAGGATAAAAGAAGTCCATGACTGTTTCTATGACTTTTTGCTGCTCTTTATGTTACCACAAAAAATACCAAAAAAAAATCCCATATACAAGAGAGAAGCTGTGTTTTATTTGTTCCTTTTTAATTCCATGCTTTGGGGAAGTAAAACAAACTAAAATAAAAGCACGGTAAAATTTGATGGGCAGTTGATTTCCTTGTCTAAACTAAGAAGATTAAAACTCTTTCTTCAGATTGCTCAGGGAACACTTTTACAAACCCTTAGCCTGTAATCCAACTCCTATAAAGAAACCCTGCTGATTTCCTGGAGAAGTAGGGCTTCTATAAAGCATTTAAATTTTGGCAAAGATGGTTTTTCACTAAAAGGCACAGGTCCCAAGGTCCTCTCTTCTGTGCCTGGGATTTGTGAACTCACAGTATAAGTGGCCTTTATTTGAATTTTAATTGTTTGGGATTTTTATCTAACTTTTAAATTAATTCCAAGCCTAATATATTGAAGATTTCCTTATTTTACTGTATTCTTAAAGGTACTTAACAATAGGTAGAAGTTACAAAATGAAATCTTTGAAAAGCATTAGAAAAATAAAAGGCTTTCATTGTTCTTTACCACTCATGAGTTATGTTCATGACTTGCAATTAAATCCATTCAGGAAGACAAATATTTCTTTACTACTAAGTTCTTGCTAACAACTGTGTTATGTGTATATTTTTGTAATATTTATCTGTTCTCTCTAGTAAAGCATAGCAGGGGATATAATATAATGCTTTAATATACTTTAGAATGTCAACTGATATCCTTTAAAACTTAATTCCTAGTATTTTTTATATTCATTTATTTTTAAATGCCTTGAAAAACATAATGCTACTAGGATCCATAATAGAGCACAGAATAATTTTAGTAGCTATTTTATGTAAATATATCCAAAGAGTAATTCTTCCAAGCACTCTATTTGCTTTAGAGATTCTGTTATAAACTCTTTATTATTTTCTGAAACAAATGAAACAATTAATTAGCAGTGTAGATGAATCTCCTAATAAATCTGAAAGCTGAACACAATCAAAATATGTAATGAAATCTTAATATTACGGGAATTAAGCATTTTTTAGAAGAAAACATGTTAAAACATTGTACAGGAAAAAATGTATCTTCATTGTGAAGATAAATATCTTTTAAAAAAGTGCAAGTTTTTCCTGTGTTATTAAAAAGAAAAGCTGGGCCACATGGGAGGCAGAGAGGCTTCCCTGATTGCCCTCAGTGGAATCATGGCTTAAGCTTCCAAGACTCCCATATAATATATAAGGAAATTCTTCCTCACAGTCAAAGGGGAACTCATTACTCAGCGTGAAGTGTGATCCTAGCATGGTCTCTTCTCTGTGCAGAAATATTAATCATGTTCATCTTTGCTGTAATAAGATGCTAAACACTGTCATTTAGCACTGCAGAGGTATAAAATTAAACCTCTCTATACACTGCTGTGGAAAGGCCACATTTCATAATAGCAGAAGGCAGGGCCCATTCACTCCCTTTGATGCGAATACTTTTTCCCATGATGCTAATAATTTCATTTTTATGGATATAGTCCTTTGTGTAATCAAATATAGAGCTTGATCCTTTGTTTATTGCAGGATTGAAGCCAAAGAAAATAGCTGTCTATTATTAGATTTCATTCTGGCATAATTAAATTGGTTAAGGGTACAATTTTCTACAGAAACTGTTCATTTTCCAGTAAAACCAGTAATATGAAATTATGTGTAGAATTTGTCACATAGCAGTGCCTAAAGAAACATCTCTGCTGGCTTAAATGTATAACAGAACAGCTGTGCCAATTTGAAGGAACTGTAGTGTGTTAACTGTATCCATATAATTATATTGGTATTATTTTTGTATGAAAATAAGTCTTAAAAGAGCTAACAGTTTGGCACAGGGAAAGGTTTATCAAGCTTCAGAGGAACGAGCTAATGGAGTGTGCCTGAAATTCACAAAGAGAAAAATTAGCAGGAGATCAGTTACAATACTAGTAAGTATATTAGTGGTGACAGAGAGCTTGAAGAGTATTTTCAGAAAGGTAAAAAAAAAAACCAAAAAAACCCACAACAACCCAAATGAAACAGACCTTAAACCTGAGCCTTCATTTTCCTTACAAGGATTTTTAACCCAGATCTACGAGCAAAGTCATTGCCATGAGTGAGGCTTGCAGAGAACTTAGAGCTACAGAACTAAAACCTACATTTGGAAGAGTATCATTTCTTTGTAAGATTTATGGTATTCAAAATGAGTTTAAAAGGAAGTCATTGACTTTTTCATTGTAATGTTGTAGATGTCAGACCATGTACCTCTGTTCATCCTTCACATGACAGATAAATTTTGTCATAAGCTGTGCTTTCTTTCCAGTAAAACTGAGTAAGAATTACATGAAAAAAGCTTATATATATACATATATATATATGTACATATATGTGTATAATGGTGACATATGCAGCATATGTTCAGCTACAAATCCAATGCTGACTCATTCCATCTCATCAGGCTATCTTTGAAATGTGATGTAAAATAATCTGAAAGGAACTATATCTTATTAGAAAAAGGACTGCTGCAGGACAAAGTCAATAAAGCCAAGCAAATAAGTCAATATTAAGCTTGTTGAAGCAGTGTGACAGATCTAGAGGCAATTTGAAAGCATAGTAGGACCTTTTTTTTTTTTTTTGCCGGTTAGAAGATTCATT
>VWZT01004727.1:197568-207857 GCA_013397055.1 Pachycephala philippinensis
AGAGGGAGGGAGCAGCTCTGCTGTGAGGAAAGGCTGAGAGAACTGGGATTGTTCAGCCTGGAAAAGAGAAGGATTCATGGTGACCTAATTGGGGCCTTGCAGTACCTGAAGGGAGCCCACAGGAAAGATGGAGAGACTATTTACAAGGGCCTGGAGTGACAGGAAAGACTTAGAATAGGTTAAGATTAGATATTAGGAAGAAATTCTTCCCTGTGAGGCTGATGAGGCCCTGGCACAGGCTGCCCAGAGAAGCTGTGGCTGCCCCATCCCTGGAAGTGTCCAAGGCCAGGATGGATGGGGCTCTGAGCAACCTGGTCTAGTGCAAGATGTCCCTGACCACAGCAGAAGGGTTGGAACTGCATATATAAGGTCGCTTCCAACCCAGGGTTTTGATTCCATGATCTATTTTCTTTAGAAGAAGAATGAATAGTTTATTGCATTCAGGTTGGCTTGGTGTATTAAAATTATTAACATTCCTAGTCTTATGTAGCACAAGAGAGAAAGTTTTGGAACTGCCTGCTAGGAATGCAGCAGACGGATTAGGCAAAACTCACTCAAAATGCTCATTGTGGATATACCTGGTGTGACATTATCTGTGAAGGTATATTTTCTGAAAAAAGATGTTTATAAGGGGAAACAGATGAGGGGCAAGGTCGATGTGTGTGTCACATTTAACAGATAAAGTTTCATGTCTCACTAAAACTGAATTACAGCTATTAGTTTAAGACAAATCAGAATCATCTTTCCAGCTGTATAATAAAAAGTCTTTAGGAAAATTTTTACAAAAAGAACAAGCAGAAAACTTTCATAAGACAAACATTGCACTAAAAATCTTATGAGCAAAAAGATAACAAATTCTGTGTTGTCTGGAATTGATTTTTAGTGTGATTAGTGTTTTAACAGGATAATCAAATAATAAAACAGTTATTATTGCTAGTCTACGTACAAGCATACTAACATTGGATGCTCAAAGCCCAAATCATCACATCATCTCTACTACAGAAAAGCTTCATTACACCCTTGAAATCTCCATAACACTCTTAATATTGTTATTCATTAGCTTTGTAGTATCTTTTGAGTGTTATGTGCATTCTTCCAATGTTCCTCCATATCCTAAGACTGACATACCTAGGTTTCTTCAATAAACTGGAAAAGGAAAAGATTTGGAAGCAGTTTACAATGAGTTATCAAGCATCTCAGTATTTTGCCAATGGTCCAAGGTTGACACGGCTCTATTTTTGCATGATTCATTATATAGACCAGAGTTGGCTTAGACCTATAATTTTCTTAAATTTGTGATTTAGACTTTTTTTATTGGTTTCTGAATCAATGTTTTGTATATTTTTTCTCCTCTCTTTCTAATCTCTAATCTCTAATCTCTCTGTTTTTACCTGATCCACAAAATTAGACTCCTTTCATAACCAGCAACCACGATGGGTTTTTACAGTCTGAGACTTCTGTTGACATATTTTATTTATATATTTTTTTAATACCACTGAATCGTGAACCTATCTGCTGAACATCAACCAAGTTCAACCACTGTAAAAACAGGCCCTACATCCTTTTATTGTCACGATTTAAATATATTTGGATTGAGCAGAATGGACTTTAGCAGTACAAAACAAAGATGTCTGGTTCTCAGTAGAAAAGGGATTGTAACAATTGTGCTTCGGCTGTAATATATTTCAATATTTGAAATTGTTAAATCTAAAGTAAAAAAAAAAAAAAAGTAATTTCCATGAAAAAAAAAAACTATTAAAACTTATGTATAAATATGAGCAAGGTCAGATTATCCCAAAGTTTAAACTACACTGCTGTTATTTATAATAATTAACAAGAACAAAAAACTGAAAAAAAAACCCCAAACCCCAAACAAAACAGAAGACAAATTCAATTTATTCAGAAGTTGAACCCATATGAAATAAATACTGGCTTGGCTGCCTCAAGATGTTGGTTTTACTGGAGTTACCAGGAAAAAGACAGAATTACTTGTTCTTCTATTTCCAGTGCACAGTTTAGCTCCATGACCCTGGAGAATTCCGCTATTGGTATTCAACTATAACTCAAACTATCTGACAGAAAATATTTTGTAGAAATCAATAATGCTGAATATATTAAAGATGCATTGAGATTGTTTTATGAGTAAACTGGGCAATTTCAAAGTACTCTCAAAATCCAGTAAAGCTCTCATTTTGCAAGTAAAAACGCATGTTTTGTATATTTTTATGGCAATACTTAATTAGGAGCTAAGAAGAAAAGTATATCAATTTTCTTTCTTTATACATTCCTTTTAAAAGTAGAAATTCTTCTCCAAAGACTGTACACTTATTTTTTACCTAATAGCTTAGCGTATTGTCATTTTGGTACTATAAAAGAAAAGTATGTTTCATACTTTAAACAAAGGTTTTAAAAGGCATGTGGTTGTTTCCTGGTAGCCAGTCAAGAAGGCTGTCCTAGAAGTATTTACAATTGTGTTTGTGATTGCAACTGGGAATAATCCCAGACATTTCTTGTTTTCAGGTGTCTGCAGAAAGGCTCAAAACAATCTGATAGAAGGAAACTAGAAATGCATTTTCATTTCACTCTGCCTTTTCCATGAAACTTTATACTCACTTGTCTATCCCAGAACTTAATGTCAATAGTTATGTTGATGTATTTTTTAGAAGTATGAATCTTTTCAACTATTTCTTCAGTTAAGTTACCTCCCCTAAATCCAGCGTACTTTTTAAAATTTGTGTTAGACTTAAGAAAAACCCTTAAGAAAAGCTTAATGAACTCTTTTAGGTGTTCAGTTTTTGATTGTGTCATATACAAAGGTAATCTTAATTTCACTACCACACAAGAATACAGTGAATGATGCACTAATTTTTTTGTCAGGTTGGACAATCAGTCTGGAGCAGAAGCCTGTCTTCTTTAGATATCAGGTGATATGTAATGTCCTGATACCTGGCAACTATATAGTTCTTCTTTCATACAACTTTTGGATAAATATCTCCGGACTTTCAACTCTATTTGCAATAGTACCCTTGAATACCTGGATTCTTGTAAATCTTGATTTAATTTGTACTTAACAGGTATATTTATTAAAAATGCCACAGAAAGTAATGACTGTAGATGCATGTCTCTCTAAAATTTTGTCCTTTTTTTCCAAATTACTAAATTACGTGGTCCCTGTAAATAACATCAGCAAATAATTCCCATTTTCATAAGTGACAAGGTGACCAAACCCATAGGGGAGATACAACTAATTTCCACTGTCCAAATGAATTACTCTAGAGACTTCAATGTGATAATGTCACTTCATTTCACTTTCACTAAAAGTTTACATCTAGTCATCCAAGCTTCTGTGCTTAGGAGGGTATCTGCAGAGGATATTCTGCTCCACCTACAGTAGGTTGCTACACTAAAAAGAGTAGCTCTTGCCATTGACCAAAAAGGATGATTCAACCAGTTGTTAGTTATGTAATGACTAGTTTTGACCACTAGTCTAGCTCTTAAACAGATAAAATTAGATAATCTCTCTTTCTACCTCTTGTTTACTTTAAAAATAGATTGCTTTTCAATCACATTCCCTTCTCATTTCAGACATGAAGTGTTTTTCTGCTCTTATTATTATTAATTCTGAAATGTGTGAGATGACAGGAATGTTTTTCTCTATAAGTTTTTACAGGTCTTGTGATAAGACCTGAATAATAAGCAGTTTTTCTATTCTCATCACATATTTCCTCCTGATTTTGACAATATATATGAGAAAGAAACCACACAAGGCACAGAAAAATTTAAATATTCTCTTTGATAGCAAGAAGTTTAAGAATATTGGAACAGATTAAGAAATGATGAAGCCAAGTTAATATGACATTTCTTTATAGATTTCAAGATATTGGAATAAACTTAGAAGTCTATCACGCAGCAGAAATTGTTTTGCAAGTAACTAGACATCTTAATTGATTTCCAATGGTACTTTATTGCCTGTGTTTGACAAAACAGTAAGTGTTTTGAGCTTGTTTGTAGGTCGTTTTCCTCCTCTGAGAACAAAAGAAATAAAACCCCCACACTTTAAAACCAAACAAACAGAGAGCAATCTGCACAACATTTGGCTCCCTGAATCAATTTATTTCTACAGTTATTTTCTTACCTCATAATTTTTAATAGCTATCACTATTTTTATATGGCTTTTTATGAAAATAAAGAATTCACAGTTAAGAAAAAGCTCTCCTGGATTTATGGTTAGTTTGCAATTCTCTTCAGATGGTATAATGAAGTCAGACAAAAATCAGAGGTTGTCGAACTGAGAGAACAGGAGGACACAACAAACCCTACAAAACCACAGACAGAACCCTAAACCTTTAGATACAGGAGCTACTTTCATCTGCAAGTGATTCTTTATGGTCTCTGTAGAAATTAATTGGCATGTGACAGAGATGCAGGGTATTGCATTTGAAATCTTTAAAAATGTTTGTGCATCCTGTTTGAGTTGATCCAAATCTTCAAAAAGTCACTTCTAATTTCAGCAACTGCAGTCGACATGTGACATGAGATGAAGTGATTTTCCATTCTCACAAGAAAGATTTTCTAACAAAAACTTTGTCAGGGATTTTGCTGATTGAGTGGCTGTTTGTATGTTTTGGGGGTTTTTTGTTTTTGTTTTTGGTTTTTTTTGTTTGTTTGGTTTGGTTTGGTTTTGGTTTTTTCCCTTTTTTTTTCTATTTAAAGGGATATTCAGATATTTAAACACTTCCAGAACTAAATCATAATTATCATTTTGCCTTGATTTAAGAGACAAGTAATAAGTTTTCCTGTTGAAAGAAGATAATAATTTTTCTCTGAATATAAAACAAATCTATGATTTATTCTATTTTAGATTGTGAATTGTGTTATATATGCCTTATATTTTGGTCTAGAGTTTTAAGGCTGCATTCCATGGACAAAGAAAGGGACTGGTTCCCTGATGGGGATAATGAGAATATTTGGGGTTGGAAAAAGGGATATGTGAATAGGAATGAGCTGCTTTTGAGGAAAAATGGTGATTGTTTTTATTATTTTTTTTTTTTACAGTGGGCAGTAAACCTTGAAATGTGTGTATTTGGGGGATTGGAATATATTTAGACACATGATAGTGAGTATATTTTGGCTTTGTGTAATAAGGACACCTTGAAATGATACCTGTGAGAATGCACAATTTTAACCACAAAGGTTTTGATGTGCTATAAATAAGTTACTACTTTGCATGTTACTCTGCATGTTACACATTTTGTTCTGGCAGAACTTGAAAAATGTGTGTACATAAAGTGCTACAAATTCCTTGTAATGGCTCATTCATTGATTAACACCACCATAATTAATATTTTGATTGTCTTCAAGATAAAAAGCAATTAATGTTGAATCTTATAAATTATTTAAGTATTACTTACCCTCTCTTTAATTTCAGTTTCATCTGATCTATTGTGTTTAAAAGCTCCTTTTAATCATGTTACATATTGTTATAGAGGGAGAATTCACAATGATTACAAAGTTTCATGCCTGTAGTAATTTCAGTTTCCTTGGTTTAATAAATGTGTTTCTTTCTATCAAAGATGGTGTGATATAAGAGCTCCTATAAGAATACTTTAAATTTTTCACCCCAAAATACATGACCAAGCTCTTTTTGCATATTTTTTAGTTTATTGAAAGCATAAGTGTATTGCAAGAAAAATACACAATTACTGTGCTCTAAAAAAACAATCCTAGTCCAATACTTTTTTCACCTAGAGACAAACTTCATATATTATTCTGTCAGAAGAATTTCTATTTTTTAAAGTTGTTGAGAATACATTTTATATTTCATCAAATATGAGGGTAAATATGAGGGTAGTTCAATTTCTGTGTTTAAATCTTCTAAGCATGTGAATTTGTATNAGAAAAATACACAATTACTGTGCTCTAAAAAAACAATCCTAGTCCAATACTTTTTTCACCTAGAGACAAACTTCATATATTATTCTGTCAGAAGAATTTCTATTTTTTAAAGTGGTTGCGAATACATTTATATTTCATTTTTTAATAATACAAATATGAGGGTAGTTCAATATCTGTTTTTCTTCTAAGCATGTGAATTTGTATGTGCAGTGTGCAAATGATAGACTTGTCACAAGTTTAGATTTATGGGTATTAACATGTATGTAATGTCTTTTATCGATCCATTAAAGTACATATTACAGTGTATTCAATCAGGTAATGGCAGGGTGGGGTTTTTGCTATTTTTGTTATCATTTTATAAAAATACTGATAGTGTCCAGACATTTCAAATACTGTCTAGAGTTTAGAAAACATGTATGTAAACTTTATGGTCATGTGTCAAGACTGTATTTTTCTTTCATCCTACTCTAAGCATTTCTCTAAGCATGTGCCTGATACTGTTTTTCACAGTAATGATATTGAGTGAAACCTTCACCTCTGAAACCAAAAAAGGCTTGAAATTCTTGAAATACAGAAAAATAGGTGAAGAGGTGTGTGCAATACAGATAAACAAAAATATGTATAGTTAAAACATTGAAAGAGTAAAACTGCTTATTCATACTTTGTTAACAGATCATGTATTTTCTTATGTAAATTTCATATGTATCGAACTGACAGAGAGTAGGTTTAGATCAGATTTTAGGAAGAAATTCTTCCCTGTGAGGGTTCTGAGGCCCTGGCACAGGCTGCCAGGGAAGCTGTGGATGTCCCATCCCTGGAAGTGTTCAAGGCCAGGTCGGACAGGGCTTGGAGCAATCTGGTCCAGTGGAAGATGTCCCTTCCCACGGCAGGGGGTTGGAAGGAGATGGTCTTTAAGGGCCCTTTCAATCCAAACCGTTCCATGATTCCATGATCTTCAAGTATTTTTAATTTCAATTAATATTTTTATGTGTCACTAGTTCTACAATTTTACTTCATAAGGAAATATTAATATTTTTTTAGAAATAGTTTCCTAGACATTGCTTTCTATTCTTGGTATAGATTATTTTTTAAACTATTAGAACTCCAGCTTCATAAAATTCATTGTCTTAGAGGTCAGGATTTATGCCTTTACCTGACTGAACCTCAGGAAACTTTGCACCAATGAATTCTATCCAGCAAGTTAAAATCACCTTTTCTCCCACAGAAGTAAATGACCTGGTTTTGAATCTGCATCAAAGAATAGCTTAGGATTATGTAAAGCTGATTAAAAGAGAAATAATTTTTAAAAACTCAGTTTGTCTATAGGTTTAATTTAAGAGAAATAATTTTTAAAAACTCAGTTTGTCTATAGGTTTAATTTAGCTATAAGTTTATCATCTTTAATCTCAGGAAGTCTTGCTTCTGAAAACATTGCCACTAGTTTTTCTTGTCTGCTTTTAAAAAAATATATATTTATTCTTCCAATGTTTCTTTTGATAGTTGACAGAGTGCTTTATATTACCACATAGCACATTTTTCCTATCATATCATTGTTGCTGATCAAAAATTCTATTTTAAATTGACATGTTATTAGCTTTTTTCCCCAATTTTTAAATTTATTATTTTTACTTTATTTCTCTATGACTAATTAAAATAACACAGTCACAGAGTTTAAGCAACTCCAGATTTGAAAATACACATTCAATCCTCCTGATGATTTTGTGGTACCTTCTCTTGCTTAAGGGTAAGTTCTTTTTTATCTGCTTGAGTTTTTTCTATTTTTCACTGGAGACTAGGCAACCTATAGAGCAGTAATGCTTCCACCTATAAAAAGATGGAGAACCTGCAGATGGTGATGGTCTTGTTGAATAATTGGAAAATATTAGCAATCAGACAAGCAGTAAAAGCCATTGTATTGGACTCTGTCTCTTCTCAATGAACAGATGAATGCTGTGTCCTGAGCAGATTTCTGCCTATGAGCATTACTTTTCCATAGAATTATTGAATCATAGAATGGTTTGAGTTGGAAGGGACATTAAAGAACATCTGAAAACCCCTGCCATGGGCAGGGACACCTTCCACTAGACCAGGTTCCTCAGAGCTCCATCCAGCCTGGCCTTGAACACTTCCAGGGATGAGGCACCTTTGCTCTTGGGTGGTGTCTTCTATTTCTGCCATGAACAATTTTACTCTTGGAGCAGTATTATTTTGGCATGCTGCAATCCAGGACACAACATCCAAATGCTTTTTCATACAGCCTGGGAAAGCATCTCCAGCTTCTGGATCACCTGCAACAGAAAACATCCCAGGAAATGCTTACAGAGTCTCAGTCAGTTGTAATTCATGTTATAGGAATATTTGGGCTTTAAGACTTATGCAACTTTTTGAATTGCGTAGAAACTTTATGAATTCTTTTAAGCATGTGTCATCTCTCCTCCTTCTTAGAGATCTCCTTCAAGCTAATGCAAACTGTAAAAATAGACTGTTGAAGCTGCTGGACAAGCCATGTTCCATGCCATGGGAAGAAAATAGTGCTTATACTTTATCATCAGGTGCTCAGGAATTATAGCAGTAATAAGTGTTTTTCGAGAAAGGTTTCTACTCTTCTTCCAAGTGAGCTGACAAGTCTGTTCTGATGATAACAGCAAGTTTAGCAAAAGTAAATATAGATCTCACCTGCCATGGCTTGCTTTCCAGAGGAGGAAGTTGTTGGCAATGTAAAGCTGGCTGCACAATTTGGCAGTACTTTGTGAATATCAGTAAAATGCATCGTATGTAAAATTATCACTTCTTGAAAAGCTAGGGTGGAAGCCTTTGCTGGCATATTTGGGTCACCTCACCCACGTCTTCAGTATTTGATATTTGCAGCATCTTATTTCCTTTTGTCAGTTATTGTGATGCTTCTTGTACCTTGTATCTCGATTACTATTTAGAGTTCCACAAAATTTCTCCAGTGTTAAGACAGCAATCCTTGTCAGACTAAAATAAATCTGAAACAACTGCTTGTTATTTTTCTTTTGTAGGAGAAGGTATTCGCAGGGTCTTCTGAAGGAGTATTTTAGCATGAGATACACGTTATTAATTTAGAATCCTCTGCAGTTGGTTTTTGACCACAGTAAAAAAATATTCTGCATTTTTCCTTCTCCAACCTCTCCACTATTTTTTTTTTTTTTAATCTAAATTATTCCATCTACTTGGACAGGAGATTTACTATGCTTGTGTCTTCTTACAGGTTTTTTTTGGCCACCGATTTTACTTTCAGGTCTACTTAATACACGTTGCAGACAATACACTGAGCTGCCTTTCTAGTCAATTTCTAGTCAAACCTGGAATTCATTTCCTGGCTACCATGGAACGACCAATGAGAGAAATTGCTTCTGTTTCATAAAAGTGTACCTGAAAGCAGAACTTGAGCCATGTCCTGTATACATGAAATTAAATATTTTCTTTAAATTTGCTGCTTTAAATAATTCTGGGAACTAGCATACTAAAATTATTCTGTGTACTCCCTTAGTGTCTAGAAACCTGATGAGAGGTGACTGAAGTCCAGTAGAGTTTGACCTGTCTGTAAAATCACAATTCCTGACTTTCTTGCACTAGAGACCCAATAGCATAAAACTATGGAAGGGAAAAAAATTTCCTTTGAAAATGCTGATTTCTAAAAACATACATCAGGATGGGTTTGATGAATTTTCAAAGATTTTTCAAACTTTTGAAATTTTGTCAGAATTCTTCAGTTAAATGTTCTTCTATAAATCTAAATATTATTTTTATTTTTCTTGTTTGAAATTCAGTTTGGAAGAGCTGTGGTGGTTTTTTTGTTCCACAAAATACATTTCTCACATTAATTTGAGATTTTTTCAATAGCATAAATGGAACAAAAAAATTCCTACACTTTTTCATTTAAAAAAAGTTTTATTCAGAATTATATCAGTGTCCAGAGGAAAAAGAATATTCAAAATAAATTTGATTTTTTGGATCTTTATGGATGCTAAAAGCCTTAGCAGAGAAGTTTTCAGCTCTCAGCAGCAGTTTGTGAGAGCTCTGTTCTTTCTCATGCGAAACTATGCAAAACATGATAAGGTTTTCTGTAAACAGACTTTGCTAATCTTGCACCTGCGTTTATAATTAGAATTGTTGTGATACCGACTACAGAAATGAATGATGTGTGAATTGACCAATCACCCTGATAGCTAGTTAGCTAGAGTTCCAATAACTCTTGCCTTTTAGGAAAACACTAAAAGAACTAAACATATAAAAACCCGTCCTTTATTAATTAAATAATTCATTCCTTTCTGCTGACCACACTCGTGTCTCTGAGTCCTTCATTGCCTCTTGGCACCACCGCAGCGACAGATCTTGACTTCAGTCTCCAGAGGAAAAAGAATATTCAA
>VWZT01004730.1:9266-102465 GCA_013397055.1 Pachycephala philippinensis
TTACGTTGGGTATTACGAGAAGGTTCTTTACCCAGAGGTTGGTTGGGCACTGGAACAGGGTCCCCAGGGAAGTGGTCACAGCACCAGCCTGACCGAGTTCAAGACATGTTTGGACAATGCCCTCAGGCACATGGTGTGACTCCTGGGGATGGGTGTTCTGCAGGCCAGGAATTGGACCCGATGATCCTTTAGGGTCCCTTCCAACTCAGCATATTCTGTGATTCTGTGAAATTTTAATTGGCTTCTTATCTCAGGATGAATTTTCCTGATGAGTGTAACTTCAGTAATTGGTTGGATACTGGAACTTGGTTGATAGTGATACTATAGGCAATGGCAGACAACATTTTAGTATCAGTTTTTCCTTGAGCAATCACACCATTATTCTGCTTTCATTTGTAAACTGCTGTTCAAAATCAACTAAGCGTATAGGGTGTTTCTGTCAAGGAGGAGCAATCAGCAACTCACATCTGTGTAATAAAAATTCAGAGGCAGGTACTTGAGTTGGGATTTAAACATCCAGAGAAGTTTGTTGCTTTGCAGTTGGATGTGAAAGTTAACCAATCACTTGCTAGAGACCTTTTTATTTACTAACCTTTGAAGTTTAACATAGCACTTACCTTTGTATCTTGCATCTCCTCATTTACCTGAAAATAGTGTATCTACTCCATACTAATTTTTAGAGCTACTGAAATCTTATGCATCAAAGTTCCCAACAGAATAAAACCAGGCAAAACATAAGCTTCTAGCAGCGCTCCTCAAAATAACAAATGCAAAAATTACACTTGTGAGGATCAATGGTGCTACAACAGCTTTATTTTTTACTTAATACAAGGCAATTAGAGTGCCTTTTAATACTTCACATAACAGATATTAGCAAATACAAATATATATACTTTTTTTTTTTGCTTTTAATGAAAATGTCCATTTAAGGATTTAACTTAGAAATTTCAGTTGTGAAATCTCTCTAGATTTTTGCAAAGTTAACAGATATTCCAGTGCAAAAATAGATCCCATTACAGATAGCATAAAGTGCTTGGAACAAAGGACCAACTATAATTCAGGAGGGAAAGATAAGCACAAAGTGGTTGTTTAACCATGGGGGAAAATACAACTCCTTACTGAAATACAAATGTACTACACAGAGGGATAGCAACATGTCAATAGTACTGAAGTTTAAAATAAGTTAATACCTCAGTGCAGTTTCATTATCGAGAGTGGTTCATATCATGTGTGACTCTAGAGTGATTTTTCCCCAACACATACTTGAATGAGTAAAAATTTGTGGCTGGCTGAACGAATTCCACGACAAAGCTTCATGCCAGTGTTGCATTATGCTGTCTGTTCAGTACAAACAATGCAGATCAGAGCTGTGAAGTAGTTTGGTTAATATCTGCATTTACTGCAACATTTTGTTACAGATAGCAGACCCTGTAAGCATGACAGTCATGGGGCAATAGAAATGAAGAATCTTTTTGGTGGGCTAAGGAAAACGTATTACCATGTAACTGTTGTTTCCTGATACATGAGTAATTTAAATGAGCAGTTACCAAGAGCAAACCACAGCCCTTTCAGGACCAAATCTGAATCCTCCTAGAACTCGTTCTAGCTCTACATGCACTAGTTTGGTGCAGTGCAAAACTTTAGCCCTTCATTTCAGTTATTTAATGCTGATTTGTAATAGTGACTTTTAGCAGTGGGAAGCCTCCAGTACATGCTACTTGTTTCAATGATACCACAACATACTTGCAGCCTATTCTGGAGTAGTCATGGCTGTAGATCTGCTGTTTCTGCACCTGGAACTCTGGTGTACTCATCACCCTGTAACTCATCCCCATAGAGTGACGATGCCATAAAGGTAATAACGAAGCATGTTTTAAGTGAGGTATACCAATCCCCTTTACACTCCTTTTCTCAATCCCCTTAGCAATGAATTATACAGATTAAAAAAAAGTATGAAAAAGGCACTTCAGCAGAGCCTGCAGTAAGCTCTTACTTTACCTCAAGGCAGGACACAGAGGGACAAGGAATTTGTTTTAACTGTGTTTTAAAAATGTTGAGTTGATCAGTGTTACCAAGCGTACTTGGAAATATGTAATCTATCCTCTTCAGGCTCATGCCAGCCTTTTCAGTGTTTGCTGGGCGGCTAGGGTCATTCACAGAAGAAAATGGTCCATGATTGATTCATGGAGTAGCATCAAAACTAGTGCAGAACCTGTGTCAGTATTTAAGGCAGAGACATGACATACAGGAACAGCTCAGGAACTGCACTTGTGTTCAAACCACATTACTGAACCAACTTGTGAATGCAAAAGCAACACAGAGGGGCCCTAAAAGCATACTGTCCCATGACCACTGTACAACGTGAAGAAGAATTGGTTGTTTTTACTATATTATTTCCCCTCTAATGTTAGTCTGGCTTTGTAAGACTTGAAAAATTGACTGATGAACTGTAGCACTATTATTCTGAACTCTCTTTTTTTTCAGGGGGATTTTTACTGAAACAGTTGTTTGTCACATGTATAATAAGGGTGTTATTCTCCAGTTAGGGATCACCTAATGACTGAAACTACACTGCACAACAGAAGCAGAAACTTAGACATTAATGTTATATCAGTTTCCAGACAGGAAAATTTTAGGTGAACAAGTTGGAATTGTTTGCAGATAGCAGCTGATTGCTAGAATCTGGAACATGGTCAGATCATCAAATGCAGCTATCCACCACATGGATAGAAAGAGAGCATAGCATTACAGGCATAATGTAAAGAAATACTGTGGCTACAAAGATCAACTGAAAGCATTTTCAATCCCTAATTATGCTACCTACCTATTTAAAGTCATAAATAATACTGTTTAAAAAAAAATCTACATCTCGTTTCTACTTTTATCTGGCAAAGCCAGAAACAGCAACATGCTTGCGCTAAGCAATAATTCCAGATGATGGGTACCTTTCTGGTGCAAAGCAGGGGTTAAAGAGCAGGTATTACAAATCTGAGTGACAGCTCATGATTTAGAATTTGCTCTTGGCATTAGCAGCTTGTACAACTACTGAGTTTGCTGCTGTGGTCCAAACCCTAGGTCTGCTTCTCACCCACTTCTTCCTACTAGACATTCATGCAGCTGCGACAGTACCTCAAAGGAGCAGGAAAGTACTTAACTGCACAAACACCTAGTCAGAGTATGTTGTTGATTGTGATGCTGGTGGGACAATCATGCATTTGGAGGGTTCACAGTTCTGCGTATCACCACCTGCTGATGAAGATGTATGGTTATGATGGCCCATCTCTTGCCATCCCACCTGCACAGTACTGCTGTGTGGCCTCACATTTGTCACCACCAACTTACACCAGTCTAGAGAAAGCCAGCTGGTCAGGTAAGTTTTCACAACCTAGGGCTACAACACTGGTGGTGACTTTTCTTGCCACTGACTGTTTTGGTGCATTCATTGCCAGCAATGGATATAGCACCAGCACATTCCCACTCCTGACATGAATGTTCTAAACACTAAAACATGCATGTCTAAAATATCTGTAAATAACCACTGGCCATGATTCCTCAATGAGTTATTTTAGCAACCCTAATACAAACATACTGTACAGAACAAGATACAGTATGGTTGAAAGCCCACAGCATCTTGTGGGTGCTTTACCACAGCTTCAGAGTTATACTGTAATGAGCTAAGTTCAAGTCTTTCACTTGAGAACAGTACAAGACGACTCCATGAGGCACTGCCCCTGTAAAGGAATTGTTTTCATTGCATTGAATTGCATTGCATTGAATGGTTACCAGTAGAGTGTCCAGTTGCTTTTCCTCTAGCTTCTTTGGGAGTATCCTATCCCACGAAAAGGAAGTTTGCATTCTGCTCATCATTCCTTTGAAGAAATTGGCTCACACACAACTTTCTTTTACCTTCTCATCTTGCAGGAAGGAGTTAAGGATTGCAATGTCTACCACAGTCTGGTTTTTGTGCAATGACAGGTCCTTAGTATGGTCGTCGTCACTTTGGTCCTTAGCAAAATTTACAAAAACCTGCAAGAAAAAAGGCCATTTCACATACCACCATAGTATTTCATTAATTCATGGCATTTTAAGCACTGGGCATCCTGAAATAGTCCTGGGACTCAGTACTCTACTTTGTTTAAATGCCCTTTTAAGACAGGTAAATTAAATTGGTGGATTTACTTCCACCTCTGCAAAAGAAGCTTTTGGCATCCAGGCTACTAAAAACTTACTTGGTCAAGTGTGGTCTGAGAAACGGAGTAGTCTTCTATGTGGAGTCTCTTTTTGTTCTGGGAGAGAATACTGAATATTTTGGCCAGGGAGGATGGTGAAGAGGGAAGTTGGTACTGCAGCATATTCCGATGTTTTTCCTTCAGGACGCTTCCAGGGAAGGCATGCCCAAAGAACTCCTCAACAGGCTTCAGGTCTGGGTTTGCCCCTGCTATTCTCACCACTATGGTGTAACCGTCTCCAAACCTGCAAACAAAAATGTCAGCACAAGAGTTAAGTGCTTCTGAAATACAAGTGAGGCTAAAAATCCAGCAGCATTTCCCACAGTCAGAATAGCAGTGGAAATGCTGCACGAGGAACTAAGCCTAACTGTATTTCCCTAAAAATGCAAACAACTCTGTGGTGTAAGCGAAAAGAAAACACCTACCTGTTCTTTAGGTGCTGGACACTGCCCAGGCACCTGAATCGCCCATTGACCATTATCGCCATTCGAGTGCACAGGGCTTCACATTCCTCCATGCTGCAGGCAGAAATAACTTCATTAGTACTGCAAACAGCACTGATGGGCAGAGCAGAAAGGCTGAGCTTAGCATCCAGCCCTGGCAGATGTCAAAGCCAGCGTATGACACAAGTGGGCAGCTACTTACCTGTGAGATGTGAGCACCACTGATCTCCCCTCCTTGATTACACTCAGAGCACAGTTCCACAAGAAACGACGTGCTTTGGGATCCATCCCTGTTGTTGGCTCATCCTGCAAAATGTACACAAAAAACCGATTACGCTGCTACATTCTACTGACAAATACCTCATCTTTGAAATGACCTGTCCATTCTGATTATGGAAGCACTGAAAAGAAGCAAGTTTGATTTTCTAAAATGAGAAAATAATTTGTGCTCTGGATTTTAAATTAGTCTTCATTTGAACTTGTTTTCTCTGTTTCACAAGAAAAACATTGAAGAGCAAAGGTTGCAGACTCACCAGGAACACCACCGGTGGCCCTCCAATGAGGGCAATGGCTGTGGAAAGCTTGCGTCTGTTCCCTCCGCTATAATTCCCAGCATATTTTTCTCCATATTTCACAAGGCCCAGTTTCCGAATTGCCCACTCACCAACCTATGACAGACAGCACACCATCACCTTGAATCAAGCATAGCAACATCTGCATAGAGAGATTTTTCTTACAAGCTTTGGCTTCAAAAGCAGCTTTCAGAAGGATCTAATGTGGCATGGATATCGGCTGTGAAACACCCTGTGCACCTCTGGATCAGGATATGTGTAACCCTGTCCCCTGAGGAGGCAGGCCTGAAAAACCAGATGGCTGCAGCTTATTGGCCAGTGGGCATGATACCCAACAGTCTGGTGCTCTTAGCAGCACCAGCTTCTGTGAGCTTTCCTATTCCTGCGGGCTTACAGCAGGGACATGGACACTACTGACACACAGCATTCACACTCTGGTGCATCTTAGCCCTTTGGATAGATGGAATCTGGTTTGTTATTCAGTAGTATCCCTAACGGTGCCAACAGGGAGGCATTGTTGCCCTGCAGACTAAAATGTGTTATGGGGAAGAGATTCAGCTACTACTCAAATCACACCCAGAAACAGGTCCCCGTTTTATATGGAGCTGGTGAGAACATCACGTGGAAGAACTCAGCAGCAATCTTAGCAGGAGCTTGCAGGTTTCACCCATCATGTCTACCCTCACAGACGGATTCAGGCTCCTAGGGCATACCCTAGACAACATCTACCTACAGCACCCAGGTCTCATACTGTAAAAAGTGTTAATTCCAGGAAACAGAACTGGAGAAGGGCACTGCATGGTACTGGCAGCTGTCACCAATTGCCTAAAGACTATCACTGTAACCTCATGTCCGAATACTGAGATGGCAGCACTTTAATGATGCACCACGATCAATTGCAAAGCTGTAAAAAGTCAGCACAAGGCTTCTGCTAAGCTGTAGAATGTTTGCTTCTGGGGACTTTAAAGAATTAACACTTGACAGCAGGTGAGGTTCTGCATGACCTGCAGTTCCACAGCCCTTAAATTCTTAAAGGAAGAAAGTTGTTTAGTGGAGAAGAGCATTCACTATGAGAACATAGGACCCATATTATCTACCCTTCCATTTAGTACACTTTTCCAGGCAACACTGAAAAAACATGGAAACTCTTGGGTTGCCCTGCAGGAAAGGGGGGAAAATTTCACCATACAGTATCTTCCACCACTTCACATCATGGCATTACATGAGTTGCAGGGAGGGTGCATGCAAGCAAGAACTTTCAAGCTGGTCACTGGGGTGCATCCTATGGTATTTCATTTACCTTGCAGACTTCTTTCTCTGGAACACCTCTCAGGAGTGCAAAGAACTCCAAGTGCTCTCGCCCTGTCAGCAGTTCATTAACAGCATCAAACTGTGGGCAGTAGCCCATGTTCTGATGGACTTCTTGGATGTTGGACAAGATACTGTAAAAGAAAAAACCCTTTGTTAGGATTTCATGAGCACATGCTATTTTAGATGATAAAACAGTGTGAAACAGTGTTTCTAGAATCACTGATCTAACAAAAACACAGGATCCTAGAAGTCCATCTTGATCAAGTTACTTTTTATCTCTCTCACTTTTCCCCTTCTTTTTTTCAGAAAACGACATTTAAATGTGGGAGAGCTGTTATTCAGAAATGACTACCAGACTAAATCAGCTTTCCTAAGCCACTGAAGTACTTTACCAGACTCGAACAAGGGCTCAAACAGATGTTAGGATTTGTAAACAGGAAAAGTGGAAGAGAGTTTTGATGTGGAAAAAAAGCTGTTAAAACTGGAGGAGAAAGCAGAGAAAAGATGCATTGTCTTTCACCTGTTTCCTTTCAGGAAAGCTTCTCCTCCCGTCACATCTGTATCACCAGTTAGCATCTTAAAAGTGGATGACTTGCCAGCACCATTTACTCCCAGGAGTCCAAAGCACTGGGGATATAAATGAGCACAGTGTATTTGAGAACAGGATCCAGCTGCATCATTTTCAGCACTGACAAGATGGGAAGAAGCAAACTTGACCCTTGGGACATCTAGAGGGACTCTTAAGTCCATTTTCAGAAAAAAACCCCAACTTCTGGGCTTTTATTTTAAGTATAAACTTTTAGGCTGGGAAGGTGAAGGAACTGTGGTGTCGCCTTGATACACTGTCACCACAGTTTATCTGTGCCAAACCTTGCGTACTGGAGTTTGGCCCCTAGTCCCAGACACTAAGAGTTAAATATCTTCTTCAAAGGCAGACACACAGAATCAGAAACTGCTTCAGCTTCTAATTTCCTTCGGTGTAATTTGAACGTTCATCTGGTTTTGATCTCACTCTACCCTGTGCTGTCTTGTGGCTCTTAAATACTGCAGTAATAGCAAAACAATGCATTAAACAAATAAGCTTACCTCACCAGGGGGGATTCCAACACAGATCCTATCAACTGCTGGCTTTCTCTTCATTCTGTAAATCTGAAACCATAAGAAAGAAGAATGAGAATGACAATGTCAATTGTCTCTTCTAATTAGAGCCGTCCATATTCAGTGCTCCCAACTTGATCCAGTTTTGACCCCACTAAACTCCTCTGATAAGCCACAGTGGACTGCATAGTTTTGTGTCAAAAAGTACGAATGCAGAAGTTCTGTCACCTTGGTTAGCTCCTTGATTTCCAAAATGTCACTCTGTCCTCCTCCACTAATTATCCTCTGCCTCTCTCTGGTTACATCCTCATCTTCATCATTCACAGGAGGCAGCTTGGCATAGACAGGCCTGAAGAAAGCACATGATAAAAGCCTTAGCAGAAGATGACAGGGCCTTCACAGGTAGTATTCTCCCCATTTCACAGGCGACACCAATGAAAACCTCACCTGCCCGTAGCAGTGCAGAGAGGACAACCTACCTGGGTTTGATGAAGAACCTGTACTGGATGAGCACTGTGATGAGGAAAAACACAACGCCCTCTACTGCCATGGCAAAGAGGTTCCTTCCCACCAGGTCCCATGACAGAGGGGACACAAAACGATCCTCTCCTGCCAAAATGAGATTAAAAGCACAATCACTTTTCCAGAGCAAGGGCAGCAGGCTAGCATTTCTTGCAGCAAAACTCACCAAGTTGGGCACTGGGACAACTGGTGATCAGCCAGTTTGCAGGAGGGAAGGGTTAGACCACACAAGGGGCCAGCTGTAGCTGCATGCACATTTCTGGGACTCAGGCCCAGAGAATTCAGTCTGCCAAAGAGCTAGCCCACCTTTCCAAAAGGTTAGTGAAGCACAGAAAGACAATGACTCAGACCTGTCATCTGCATGCCAGAAAAAAAAAAAATCCAGCTTTCCAGAACTTCAGCCACTCCTTACACTAGGCCTAATGATCACCACACAATTGTCTTTATGCATATTTATTTAATGCTCTTAACTCAAAACTCTTTGGATCTATCTACCAGTTTCTCTTAACAACTTAAAGTGGAAGGCTATGAAGACTTGCCACGTTTGATCAGATCTGTGCTGCAAATTGTGCACTTTCAGTTTCTGAAAAGTTAGTGGAGCTCATCTGGAGCAGACTAGAGATTTCTCTGTTCCTTTCATGCCATTGTCTGTGATACACAATTTCACTTACCAAATCTCTCCAGAGCATCAGCCATAGCCTGATTTTTCACCATGTCAATGAGTCCCCGCCCCAGGCAGAAGTGGGGGAAGATGAGGAAGACAGACTTCAGGATATCATTGATGTCCTTCAGCTTCTGTTAAGAAAAAATCAAGTGCCAGTGAGCCAGCTGAGCAGAAAGCAGCCACCACCTCCCAAGGGTGACCCATGTTGTCATTGACCCCACTGTCCCTTCCCCAACACTGCAACCCCACAAAAATTCAAGGATTAGAAATGTTCTCCCAACAGCCAGGGCCATGGCTCCTCTGGACAGTCAGTGTTCTTGTGCTCCTCGCGATGCTATTAACACAAGCAAACTCCAATAAAAGGTTTTTCCAAATGCTCACAGTCTAAAAAGCATTGTCTGCAAACAACGATATGCAAAAAGGCTATAGGCTGAGGACACAGGGAAGGTGAGCTTGCACAGACTGACTATGTCAGTGGCTGTAGGGAGCTCCTCCCTATCCCATATTGGAAGCTCTAGTACTTTTCCTCTGTTGTCTTCCAGTTGGCTTAGCCCATGGATTGAATTGAGAACAGCCTGAGTTCCTGTTCTGCCAGGTATTCACCTTTGAGCATGTACTCATTTTTACTGAGCTAGAACTGGCTTTGTAACAAAAGGAACCATCATCAAGGACTGTGTCCTTGTGCCCACAGGAAGAGGTACAATCAACAAGTAACTCCCATGCTGTCTCCTGAGCCTCCTCCTGCAAGGAACACTTCACACCAGTGTGGGTCAAACAGTGCTTGCTAAGAGGCCTTGTGTTGTATACAGGCATGAAAGGAACGTGTACCTTTCCCAGGAAGCATCTGGTGTTGAAAAACTGAAGTGTGTAAGCTCCCCAACATAGCTAGAGAAGTATCTACAATAGGAGGCAAAATTGAGGGCAACTAAGTGGTTGGGTGATTAAATGGCCATAGTAGATGGAAAATGCCCTTCATTAAGAACACACCAGAAATTCCATTTGAACGTTAGGATTTTTTTTTTTTTACCCTAAGAATGACTGAGAAGTGGAAAAGGTTGTCCAGAGAGACTGTGCAGTCTCTCTCTGGAAATGTTAAAATCTGATGGCCCTGAGGAACCTGCTTGTAGCGGTTTGACACTGGTCCCCCACTACCAAAAACCAGGCCATGCAAACCCAATACACTGCTGTAGCTGATCCTGCTCAGAGGTTGGACTAGACAATCTCAGGAGGTCCTTCCCCACTTTAACTACTCTGTAAGCATTTCTAAAGGGGCCTTTAACCCATTTCCACCAGAACCTGTGGTTAAACTGCTGCTGAAGCTAATGTCTACAAGCCAGGGCCTAGCTTTTCTGGACAACTGGCTGCTAAAGGCAACATGGAACCAACATGGAACTAGATTGTAGCAGCACGAGACAGTGAGGAGCCTCTGGAAAAACATACATTGTTGGTGAAGAGCTCCAGGACAAAGGTGGCCACGCTCCCATTGATGCCAATGAAGAGATTCACACTGGTCAGCACAACATATGCCGTGCTGGGGATTTTGAACACGAAGGAGGCTGGATACATGAGAGGGGTGATGGACCACCTGGCAAGAAAAAAGGCAGCAACATCAGGTGAGAACCATCCAAGTCTAAGAGCCTTCCCAGTCACCCTCTGGTGAGAAATCCCTTACCCATAGAGAAAGAGAAGGAGAGCCAGCACAGGCAAGTTGGAGGAGGATACGTAGGACTTCTGTTGGAAGCAGATGAAGATGATGACAACTAGCGTGGCTGGAACAATGTAGTTGCACTGGAAGGTGAAAAACATGACTTTAGATTTCTTTCCTGATGACATAAAAAAAAGATGTTTTTCTGCCCTAATCCAATAGTTTTCAAAACTCTTCAGTGTTCCCAAAGCTGTTTTCAATGGCAGACTCTTAAAAGTGTCATATGTATGAACCATAATACAGTACACATGAATTTACATTTCTTGGTCCCTCTAGAAGCAGTCAGTAGACTTTCAGAGGTTCTGGACAAAACAGGTTGAAAAAACCTGCTTTGGACAGAGCAGAACAAGGGGCTACACAATCAAACATTTTTGGGCAAGTATTTTAGAGTGACATAATAAATGCTAATGAGTGAGCTTATGGTTGTCCTCCCATCCTCTGTTGTATTCCTTGACCCACTGAGATGAACCACTGCCCCCTGAGAGTAAACACAAAAGTCATGGTCACAGCTGTTATTCACTGAAATAACGTGGTGCCCACTGGCCCAAACTGCACTTTGCACTTCAAGACACCCTAGAAAAACAGAATGGAGGATAGCTTAGCCCAGCCTAAGTCCTTACCATATCCCACACAAAGTTGGCCAGCCAGTAGATCACAGGCTTCACACCACTGATGAACTGCAAGTGTTTAGCCTTGCTGACACGTTCCTGAATAAGGAAAACCACAAAGCTGGCAGGAACAAAGGACATGGCAAAGATCACACAGATGGAGACGAGGACATCCACAGAGGTGGTCATCCTGGACAAAAAAAGGAAGAAAGCAAATTGTTTGTATGCTGGTGCTGGCTCCTTTGAGATGAAATGAGGCAGCTCATGAGGGTAGGGCAGAAACTATTTCTTCTTCTGTTGTCCTTATTCTTTCCTTACACTCAGAATCCTGAGTAAAGGACTACCACAAAAGACTCTCTTCACTGCACAGTTCTTCTCCAGCGACAAAGCAAAGGAAACATACACACTCTGTTGGCATCTCAAGGACAGCATCACAAACTGGAGACTGGTTAATAATTTCAGCGTAATAGACTGCTTTCTGCTTTCCATATCACCACCACTTTGTTTCCCACATTTCCTGGGGTTGTTGGGGGTTTGTCTTTTTTTGGTGTTGTTTCCAAGTTCAGAGGTATCTGACCATCATCTGCCACTGTTTTATGGATTGAAGGTTGTATAGGCACACAGATTATGAGTTCTGACTCTGATTGTAGTGGGAGTGGACTACTCAATGCCTCAGTGAAGTAAACCCTGTGCATTACTGTGTCCCCCAGCTTGAGACAGTGGGCAAAACTGAACAGCACCTATTAGTGGTTCCTAGTGAAATGGTGAGGAGAAAAGAATGACCATATTCATAGCGAGACACCTTTCTGAAGGTGGCCAAGAAGAATTTCCTAAAGTGGTAGAAGGTCTGATTCTTAGAAAGGTCTGGTTCTTAGAAACTGCAACTTCCAGAGACTCAAAGACAGAGAAAGTTTGTACAGAAGTGCTGTTCAACAGCAAGTTCTCAGCAGCAGAGGTTGCCACCTGCCCAGACCAGAGAAAGTAAGGCCAGCATGTTAGAGCCTAAATGGCAGAGGCCACTGACTGTCCACCAGTGAGGCCAAAATCTCCCATGTTACCTGTTTCCAGTCATCAGCAATGAGCCCAAACCCATCCATATTCATGTCACAACTTACAGGGCTACTTCAGAGAGCTGCTGCTTGGTGAGGTTGAGTGGGTGATTGAAGGCAGTGATCCCATAAGCACTGGGGTTTTCATCCTGCTGGAGGTTGGCCCGAAGGATGGCATTATTGATCACATTCACGAAGGATGCAATGGCATGCCAGCCCTTGTTGTTAAACCACACCTACAAGACACCACATCAGCATCAGAAAGGCACCAGGTACATCAGCTACCCAAAAACTTCCTAAGCCCTGCAGAACATCCCTTCCTCTATTCAGGGCACATAATTTCTTTCCACATCCTTCCAGCTAGCTTGCTGAGGGGCAGAACACACAGTTTAATCAATAAGCACAAGAGGCTGCTAGAAGCTATCACTGATTGAGCACTGAACTCCTTCTGATACTTAGGCCTAGACTCCACAGGAGAAACAGATTTTGAGGAAACCCACATAAAACTACAAGCTACATTTACTCCACTAGCAAATACTGAGAATTCTGGTCTTCAGAGTTTTCCAAGACAAACTGCTGTGACTCCAGGTCACCAGAGCTTCAAGTAGCAGGCACAGAAGTGAAGATTGCTTAATTTACCTTCACGTTGTTCTTTGTATCCAGGCCTTTCATGAAACTTGATAAGCTGTCGAGAAACCGATCTACAGAACTCCCCTGCAAACAGCAATGAGACATTTACTTCCCCTCTAAGAATACCTTAATTCATGCTCTGGGGTCTAGCACAGGCTACACAATGTTTTTCACAGCTCTGACAGCTTTCTTCCAATTCAACAACCTCTACCCACCAAAGTGGAAGTGGTAGGAAGGCTGAATAACTGCAGCTTCCCTCCACCCTTTCCTTTCTGTAGTCTCACCAGTAAGAGAGGTCAGTCTTATGCCTGCTTTTTTCCCAGCAAAATGTATTAACCAAAGTTGAAGGCAACCTTCCGAGACATTGCAGCCCACAGGCTGGCAGTCTCAGAGGAAAACAGTGGCAAAAATTCTCTTCTGAGCCATGGCAGACTCAGCACAGGAATGTTCAGCTGGGGTTTTGAAGATGGCAGTGACCACCTGTTAATTCCCCAAGACAGCCCACCCTGTCCTGGCACAAAACATTCAGATGTCTGCAATCCCCACCAGCTTACAGCTGGTGTTGGGCAGAACCCACATTAGGAAGGTGGGCTGGGTAAGCTTCAGCTGAGCGTGTCTTCAAGCCTTCTGCTAATCCCAGACAATAGCCTGGGAGATCCCAGCTCAGAGGTAGTGGGAAGAAGTCACTGGACACAGCTAACATACACATGCTCCTCACTTTATGGCTTCCAAGTCATCTACCAAGTAAGAACACTCAATATTAGTGCATCCTGGGCTTATGGGGGACAACTGCTCACCTGTGCCAGCTCCAAAATCTTCTTCACCTGTTTAATGGCATCAGTGACTTCATGGCTTGGAGGAAGCACGAGGGAACTGCTGGCTCCCAAGGAAAACCCACCATACCTGAAAGTTCAGATAGAAAGTGATGCTAAGACATGACTATTCACTGACCTCCAGAAAATGCCACTCCTCATCTGTGTCCATGTGTCTCCTCTTCCTGCAGTACACCCAAGGTGAGTGTCTCCACTCTTACATGAAGAGATGACTTATTTTCCTACATGGTTGCTTAGCCATGAAGTCTTCTGCTCTTTGTTTCTGGGGTTAAATACTTGTATCATGATTGCTCAGCATGCTGTCCATTTAATAAAAGCAGCTATTCTATGCTGCAGACAAAGCACGACATCTTCCTGCTGCCCTTGCTTGGAAGAATAGCACCTCCCAGGATAGAGTACCAGCACAATGGTCATGCAAATCTTCAAGACTGCTCTCTGCGTAAAGCAGACATGCTGTCCAATGCTCTGGGGTTTATCCTTGAACATCTTCCTCCAACATCTGGCATTTAAGGGTCATATAACACAAACAGCAAAGCAGGGTGGATGTGTCCTGCTTAATACTGTGCTCAAGGTTTAGTGGACACATACAAGGTAAAGAAAAGGCAGTAACTCACCTGAACTCATTCACCCAGACTTTATTCTTTAAGCTGTGGAGAGAAAAAAAGAGTTGATGTGTAATACATGGAACCAGAGGAGAGACAGACCTAACAAAGCAGGCACATGGCCAGGGAAAAGAGTGCAATAGCCTCTCACATCTGATATTGGGCCTGCCATTCCTCTTCAGTGTAATCCCTAGGGTTGGTGCCCAGACTTTCCCCATTATCTGCCTATTAGGGCCAGGACACAGCATCACTAACGAAGCAGAAGCATCACATGAGCTGAGGATCAGGGCTATCTGACGATCTGAGTGGATTTGGCTCACTACTGAAGAGTCTGGGCTGCTCAAGCTTATCTCCCTGATCTGTGCATCCCCCATAGAGCAAGCAGCGTTTGGTGGGGAGGGAAGAGAGAGAGCTCAACAGCTACCTTTTCCCAATGATCTGTGCATAGGTCTTCACTAGGTAGTCTGATATATTGCGGCCTGTCAGATTCTGGAGGATGTCAGCTGTGTCTTGCTCACGCTGGTGTCACCGGTGAAAACAGAGATAAATGCTCATCAGAAAACGCAGATGCTAAGTGAAATAAATCTTGTGCAATGCTGCATGCAAGAATCACACCTAGCCACTCTGAGCATTCCTCACTGCAGTCTCACTGAGCTCTCTCCTACCTGTGGGGGTGGAAGCCCGCCTGCACCAGCAGGGCACACAGGCAGCATCTTCTTGATCTTCTCACTGCTGCACTCGCAAGATGGGGAAGGGTTCTCCATGCTCCAGTTGCCTTTCAAGAAGATGTCCAGGACTGACTCTGGGACTGAAGCAGTGGTCCATTCCTTCTGCCCCACAGTACAAGGAGTGTCTCTGTGTTTGGAAAGAAGCAAGACAAAAGCCGTTTTTAAGACAAATATGATGGTCTTTGCTTACAAGGCATTTAAAGATCAAACTCGACAGTCCCCAGAAGAGGCAGTGTGTTTCTCAAAGGAGCTTGACCTCACTGAGACAAACAGCTCAGAGCAACAGATCAGACTCTGCAGCTTTTAACAGACCCCACGGCCAAAGAAACTGAGGCTGGCCAACACTGAGTAGCACTAGACACCAGACACTCCCCTCTCTGCATTATAGTGAAATGCTTTGTTTCAGCCAGTCCCAGCAGGCACAGTGTCCAGAGTTCAGGGAGCATCTGGAGAATGCTCTTAGTCACATGGTTTAGTTGGAAGTAGTCCTGCGAGGAGCAGATAGTTGGACTCGGTGGTTCTCATGGGTCTCTTCCAACTCGAGATATCCTATGATTCTAAGATCACAGCAGACATTCTTCTTGGACAACTCCTTGGATAATATTTCTGCCTTTGGGGCACCAAAACACTGCTCTTCCCCAAGGCAGCAGTGGGCAGCTTTTCCCCCATGGCCCATTGGTGGAATAGCTCAGCTTTCATGCCTGTTATGAAGGATGCAGATTACTTTCCACCACTGGCCAGTATATCAGACACTTTGCCTCCCTCCCCATCATCCTGTGAACATGAGCTGCAGTTCTTCTGGACACATCATCTTGGGCTCCGTGAGTGTATACCTCTTCTGCACTCACAGACTAGATCTTCTGTGACTTGCCCAAGGCCATGCACCAACCCAGGTGGCAGAGCTAGGAAACAACACAAATGCTCTCTGGCTCTCCACTCTGTCCGCTGGTGTTTGTGGGGTGCTAACTTGGGTTTCTAATGCAGCTGGAAACAAAGAATTATGGCGTGGGAATAACTACAGTCAACAACATACAGCAACATAAATAGGTCCTTTACCATGCTCAGGACCGAACAATAATTTGAGTCATTTGCTCTCTCCTTCCCATCCCCATCAGCAAGGATGTGCACTCAAACCTCACTCCCTCACCAGACTGAGGGCTGGCAACTTTTAAAAAGGTTCTGAGCAGAGAAACAGAATGCAATTACATCTCTTTTAGCTTAAATCCTTCTCTGGCCGTGCATTACTATAATTTTCTAAAGCCAGCTAGAGCTACCAAGGATGTGCTTCCTGTTCCCAGAGCAGAGTTCTACTTACGGGATGGAATGTCCCTCCATACAGCGTGTCCCAAACCCAGGCTTATCAAGAAGGGCGTCCAACAGGTTGTGAGTGCCTGCATCTTCTGGAGCATCATTGCTATGGGAACAGCAGAAAAACACTATCAGTCAGTGTGATAACAAGCACACAGCAAAAGCAGCAACAGAGCAAGGCCAAGCGCACAGTGAAAGGATATGGGTGGGGATTTTCTCTTAAAGAATGCTTGGCCTAAGAGCACGCACACATTCCCAGTCTTTGTACACAGTTTTAGGAGAGTCATAGCACCATTCAGAAATGGATATGGCCTTGCTTGTACTTAGAGCTGGCATTTAAAGGTTGAAGAAAACACCAGGACTCTCTTTTAAAATGTGCTTCTGAGATAAGCACAAAACCCAAAACAACCTGTTAAGGAACCCAATAACTCAAGTTTGCAAGGAAGAGAAGTTATAGGCCACACAAAACATACCTAATAAAAGTGTACTGCTCATCATACATCCAGGGTTGTAATTCCAGGCTGGGATACTTCCCAAAAGGAGGGACAATCAGGCTGAACATAAGAGCAATACACACAAAGACAGCTGGCAGCACAATCTGAAATTGCAAGGAAAAAGCAAGTCCTTTTTTAAGCAAATGTTTCCAGAGGTATCAGAGTTACATATGATTCACTTACTGGACCAAAAATTTTCCAAAGTTTCTCAGGAATACCTCTGCTGTTTACACCAAAGCAGTGCTAGACAACAATGCAACATCTATCTTGGCATTCAGTCAGGGAATTCACTTCAGATGCAGAGGATTTAGCCTCTGTCAATGCTGTTCTCAAGGGCAAAATTACATTCTGCTGTGCAAGAATACTGTAACCACCTGGTTTATCATGCAACTCCTTTCACTTGCATAGGCCTCCTTCTGCCCACATGTGCAGTGAAAGCTAATTTTGGTTACTGCATTCCCTTGAGGTTTTCAGCCCACCATCAACTCATGCTACAATACAGAGCTGTCCCTGCTGAGGGACTCTGCTCATGTTGGATGCTCTCACCTGGGCAAAGAAGCCCTTCCGGCTTCTCTTGGCAATGAGCATCCTCTTCCACAACAGAGCCATGAACTGCTGCTGGGTGAGCTTCCAGCCCTTCATCTGGTAGGAGCCTTTCCCATCCATGCCACTGAGAAGGTCTGTCTCTCTGGATTCTGCTAGCAAGAAGAAATGACCCTCATTCAAAAGTTCAGAGATGCTCNNNCAAAAAAAAAAAAAAAAAAAGCACAGTGAGCAGCAACAAAAACAGAAATGTGCATGAATGTATTTTCTCCCTTATCTCCAAGCCCTGAATGGGAGGATTGAGCAGGCTGCGCCTCCTGCACTGTCCACTATTCCTAAAGGCAAATACATCACCAATCCTCTGGCAGTCTCAGCCTTCAGATCTGCAGTACTTATAATATGAAAGAGCATCAACAAGGAGAAAACAGGCTTGAACTCTAGAAATACCTGGATCTATGTCTGAGTCATTAGGATCAAATGCATCATCTTCTGTAAATGGACGAAGGCAGCTCTGTCTGTCTCCAAACACACGTCTGTTCCTCCTGGCTGGCAACGTCCCATCTGAAAATAATGCAGTTATGGTTAGCTGAACTACTCCAGTTAATCTCCAGTTAGTCCCAGAAAAGCCAATGCAATAGCATTTTCATTTCACATGTTTTCCATTTGCAAACTGAAGAGCTGGTCTGGAGTGACTTCAGTGCAGCTAAAAGCAAAACCAAGACCCTCACTCTGCAATACGTCATGTTTTCTGCACCATACTCTGTGTGACGCCCCAGAAACTTCTTCTAGTGCATGTGACACCCCAGGGGAACAGCAGGCTGCTATCATTGTAAAAAAACTCTCACTTGACATACGAGAGTCATATGTAGTGATATGACTACAAGTGCAATTTAGTGTTATGAGCATTTAGTGTAGTGATCTTCTCTCAGAAAGAGAAAGTAATTTGGATCCTACTGTAGTCTGATGTGTCAGGAGTTCTTCAGAGCAGACAACAGTGTCAGTCAAGTAATTTGCAATATACTCAAACACTAGAAACTCTTCACTATTACAAAACAAACACACTACCACTGAGTCAATTGATGTGTACATAAAAGCATGCATTAAATACACTAAACCCAGCTACTTCAGGTCATTCAAAATACTAGGACAGAAGAGCTTCAGTTCAGTCTCAAACAGGGTCACACCTTGGCATGTGTCACTTCTGTAGGGGACAACTATACCCACCTGAGGTTTCTGCATCCACACCACTATCATCAGCCACTTTCAGGAAGATCTGAAAAGGAATGGTAAGTGTTAACGAAAACCAAAAGAAGAGAGGTATTGTGAATACTGCTTCAGAAGATGCCACAAGAGAGCAGGAGACTGACAGGTGCAACAAGAGAACAGAGGATACTGAGTTCATCCTCTGCGTGACGGAGATACAGACTTTGTGGCTTCTCTCCACTTTCCAGGAGCCAGCCTGTTACCAGCTGTTCCCCCTTTCCAATGTCAGTTCTTGGGGCATCTCAAGCATGAGGTCTTTCTTGTGTCTCAGAAACAGAACTAGTAACTAAACTTGAGGAATCTCTTATTTCCCCATGTCTAACAGTGGTCATGCTCTTGTTTGAATAGGCACCTTCATGGAGCTTGACCCATGGGCTCTCCTAAACCAGAAATAACCCATTTTCAAATTGCAGATAACAACCAAGGTCTTCACAGCTGTGAAGGACCTGGAGGGCAACCTCAGTAAGTGACAACACCACTGTTTCAGTTTCCTTTGTCACTCTTTAAAAATAAACAAATAAAGACATTCCACATAGAGATAAAGTGCATGATACTTCTGTGATAAAAAGGGGAGACTTGGCAGCTGGAACACAGTCACATGGAACAAACACTGAAACCATAAAAACATCCCTGACAAGGACATAAGTCTAAATTTTTTATGTAATGTACGGTGTCCAGTACTGCAATGTATGTTTTCAGTTAAGTGCAACAAGCATCCCTAAAAATAACACAGACATTAGAAGCCAAATCAGCGGCCAATCTACACATGACATCTCAGCAAAGTGCAACTGAGTACATAGGACGTGTCCGTGCTTGTCTGTACCACATTTCAGTTTTTAATGCACACCTCTATGAGCACACACTCACACAGGGCGGAAGACAATCCATTTTGGAGAGGAATGCAAAGCTGCCTGTTCTGTAAATTTTTACAGGAAGTGATAAGGCTTCATTTCATTCTTAATTCTGCCATGATTTATTTTGCCTAGTTCAAAATAAAAGAATCACCAGCTCACTAACCTCCTCCAGAGTAGTTTCGGAGATGCCATAGCTGGAAATGCCAAGATCAGAAAGACGGTCATCAATTTCATGGAACAGCTCCACGAAAGCTCCCTCTTTAGCAGCTTTGTATGGCAAGACATAGGTTAATTCATGGCCTATGTCCTCCACTAGTCTTGCCTCAGGAACATGTTTCGTAATGAGATTTGAAATTGCAGAGACATCTAGAAAAGCCAAATGTAAAAGACAGTTTTGTTCTGGTTACTGCTCATTATGTGGAAAAAAGAGCTCAGCCTGAAAAACCTTGCCAGAAGAAAAGGAGGACAAATGGGACATCTCTGGAAAGAAGCTCATTTCCATGAAAAGTCTCATTTCTTCTTAATTTAATACAAGCCTGGATAAAAGCCTGGCTATACTTTTTATGTGCAGAATTTGGGAGAGCTTTTACCTGCTACTGGAAAACGTGCAAAGCATTGATGTAGAGCTCACCAACATTCCATATTGCTAACAGGCCAAGCAACTACATAATCTTTGCTTATTAATTCTCAGGACAGCTTGAATTCAAAATGGCTTACTCAAAAAAAGCATTCCAATATTTACCGATTTTAAAATACCATTGCTGTGAATTTAATAATTGTCCAAGACTGTAGCTACATAGGGGCAACAACGTTAAGGCAGCTGTCCAAGGTGAACTACAGAGCAACGTCAACTGGGATTCAATCTTAAATTCTCTGCCAAGACTCACCTATTGTCAGTGTGTCACTTTCATGGTCACTGCCAAGGCCAGCATCAGAGCTGCTCTGGGAGACACTGTCATCCTGGTCACAAAAGAGAAGACAAACATTACTTCCTGCTGTTTATTCAAAATGGGGCCTATCAGATGCTACACTGTAAATAAGTCCAATCAGAAGCTGCAGATGGTGACATAGTGCTGCAAAGGGCTGAAATAGAAGTAAGGGGCCAGGGACATAGAAGTGTTACAAAAGTGTACTTCACCTATTTTGTGTTCCTCTAATTAGCTTTGGACCACGGGCACTGAAAAACCATAATGGAGACATACATGAGATGTATGTCCCATGCAGCAGTTTAACCAGACATGGTCTGGCACAGCACCCACCGAACAAGTAACACTTCTTTCAAAGAACAAGGGACTTTCCTTTGAGACATTCTACCACGTAAAATCTAACTTGCTGCTTCCAAAAAGCCTAAGATTTCATGAAGAAAGAATAAACATGAGCAGAAAAGGCCAGCTGTACCTTTTTCAGGTAGGAAACTGTGCTGCTGCTGTTTCGGCAGGAGCTCAGAGAGGAATCCACATCCTTTTTGACCAGGGTCAAATAATAGCCTGTTCCCAGCTGGTTCTTCAGGAAGAGAGAAGAGCCAACACAGCAGAGCTTGCCATGAGAAATGATGGCAATCCGGTCCCCCAGAATGTCTGCCTCATCCATGTGGTGTGTGGAGAGAATGATAGTGCGACCTGGAAGAGAGCAAGGAAGACACTGCTGGTAAATCAAACAAACCTGTATTCCCATGCCAAAACCACAATAATCTCAATCTTGCCATGAAGTTGGATGGGAGGCTGATGCCACAAGTTTGGCTCCTTTGAACAAGACTAGGAGTATGGAGAAGATTCACAACTGCTATCATGGGTTTCTTCTTCCCACTGTCTGCTGTCTCTTGTTGTGCTGAGCAAAGGCAGGTTTAATTTCATGTCTGCAAGGCTGGTTGCATGGAGCGGAACAGGACATTGCTGAACACCAAGGGTGATTTTCTGACTTTAGCTGCCCTCATAACCCAGTAAAAAAGTTTGTTCATAAATTCTGGCATGAATAGGAGGAGAAAGGAATACAGATGAGAGATCTGAGCATCCTTGTCCTGCATTGTCTTTGTTCATTACTTTGCAAAGACACATTGCTATTTTGAGAACAGTCATGAATCAGATTGATTTTATTTTGCCTTCCACAATATATTCATTAAGAGTAGAGAAAAAGGCCACATACCTTGCCGATACTTCAGAAGCAGTTCCCATATCCCTCTGCGAGAATAAGGATCCACCCCAGCTGTAGGCTCATCCAGAATGACAACCTTGGAGCCACCGACAAATGCTAAGGCAACAGAGAGCTTCCTCTGCATGCCACCTGTCAGGCACAAGAAGAAAGAGGTGTTCAGGGTGATGCAGAGACAAGTGGAACAGCAATACTTGCAGCACAGTGGATAACGAGCTCTCTGAAATAAAGCAGACTGAGAAGAGCAAGTACAGCTGCTATTTCAGGCCTTCAGGGTGCCACCACTTTCTGGACAAGGGATAATTCATCTGGATAGGCTTTCCTCAATGGAGTCTAAGTCTCCTACTTCAGGGGACCACACCTTGCATGCCCTTCTGTAAGTGAATTATACTATCTCAGCACCAAAGGTAGCAAGCCACCAGCTAGGAGGCCTAACCATATTTGAGGATCTGGAACACAGGTCTCCAGAGCCTGAGCTGCAGAAATAAGTCCCCATGAGACTCCCCTTTCATGGAAGTGTTCCAGAGGGAAAAGCAAGGAACTACACTGCACTCCTCAATACTAAAGCCAACCATGGTCATCTGCTCTCCCTCCCCAAAGTCAAATGTGCACTCTGTACTGATACTTGAGTAAGAGAAAGGCGTCTCAGTCCCTCTAGTATCTGGTACAGACTGATACAGGAATTCTGCCCCTCCTAAACAAAGGAGAAGGACACTCCAGGTCACTAACTGAAGGGGCAGAAGTCAGCATAAGGAATGCACGTATGGGTCACAAACACCAAGGGACTAGGAGACTATGGTCTGAGCCACTCTCGCCTAAACTCATAAACCCCAAATATATTAGTCGCTTTGGACAACACACAGTAAATGCAGCTGAACTATGTCATGATGGAAACAAATACAAAATACTCAGAGAAAGTGAGCGACTTGTTATGGCCATTAGATAGCTTGAGACAGTGCAAGATTGTGACGTTTACTACGATATACTGATTAGGTACTTAATAACTAACTGACTTCCTTAAATGCTTAATTGTATAGTAGTCTATATATAATTGCAGGATCCCATCAAGGTCAATAACGCAGCCTCTGCAAAAGGCAATGGAGTGTTTCTGAGGCTGAGAAATGTAAAAGATCTGAACCTACCAGAGAGTCTGCTTGTCCTAGCTTTCAGTTTGTGAGGCAAACCAACATCTGCTGCCATCTGCTCCATCTCCTCTTTCACCTTCTTTTCCGGCAGCCCTTTGAGTCGAGCATAGAACCAGATGTGCTCCTCTACAGTCAGCCTAGGGAACAAATGCAGCCTCAGGGTACAGTTGAATGCACCATGCCAGGATTCGTCCCTTATATTAGCATTACTGCAGGCATTTCTGTTTGCTCAGAAAAACATATTTTAAGGCTGAGGTTTCAGGAAGGAGCCACAGACTGGGTGCGCTCAGCTTGGGCCTGACTTCAGGGTGTGGCTCTAATCAGCACCCATGTAAATAATCCTTCTTTAAGGGTGCTTGACCATACCACAAACAAGCCAAGTCACTAGGCATAGAGGAAACACTTGGCCTACCTGAGCGGAGTAGATTATTAACAGACATGAAAGATGAAAGTATAGACTCTTGCTGATCATTCCCAGGCACTTAGGAATGTGCTAAGAAACAGAATGTTCCTGTACCAATCCCACACCATTCCAATGTCTCACACCATGCACACACAAATAAAACGACTGTCAAAGTTGAAAGCCTACTGCTGCATCCTAGGGAACCCAAACATCTGTTGGATAGCACCAGTCCTGTGTCTCCCAGATGATACTCACAAGTCAAACAGCACATTGTGTTGTGGACATACTCCCAGGTTCTGCCTGATGGTGCTCAGCTCAGAGCGGATGTCTTTGCCCAGGATGAAGGCTGTACCCGAAGTTGGGGGGAACAAGCCAGTCAAAATGGACCTGAAAGAAAAACAGAACAGATAAGCAGGTTCCGCCACTAGGAAACAGCTGCTGTGCATGCCAGGATGGCTGAATTAAGAGTAGGTGAAAAACCTGGGGAAATCCCATATCAAGAAAGTAGCCTGAGAAACATCTCACTAATGGATTTAAGAAAAAACAGAACACAAATCAGCTCCAGAGGTGATCGAAGAACACCCACATGGCTGCTTAAAGGAAAGATTTTTTCCTCTAAAAGCTTCTTGTTCTTTCCATACCCACTTGCTTTCTTTCACTGGTAAGTCAGAATCACAAATGGCATTACTACAAAATGCTGCCTACAGATTCATTTGACCCAGCCTCAACCTGAACTCCCTTCAGTTCCAGTCACCTGTATCTCTGAGGCAGCAGCACAACTAGACTAAATCAGCAGAGGCACTCTAGTCTGCACCACAGAACTGCAGTTCTATGGCTACCTCTACTATATGGATAGGAGTTGCTGTATTCAGTCACTTCCCCCTGTCTTAAATCATTTTGTTCTTACATGGTAGTGGTTTTCCCTGCTCCATTATGCCCCAGAAAGGAGGTGATTTGTCCTTCATAGAAGTTAAGTGTGAGACCATCTACAGCAACTTTCTTGCCATCACGGTAAACCTTGACCAGGTTCTGGATGGAAACACCAAGACTCAGATGCACCGGCTCTTCTTCCTTGCAGACTGCAAGAAAACACAGCAAAGTTGAGAGATACAATAGATTTTAACAGAAATTGCATGGGAGTTTTAACAGACATGACATTGCCCCAAGCCTGTGGAAAAATGAGCTATATGAAGAACTGACTACATTTCTTCCTCAGAGACAGGAATCTTTCAGAGAAGTTGTCATTTAGCTATTTTCTCTCTCCTGGGCTCATCTGGGAGCTGGAGATCTCCAGTGTTATCAGGGTCAGCAAAAATACAAGGACTTCTCAACTCTATGAGCCTGGAGTACCCAGCTGCACCCAGGTGGGCAAAATACCTTGGGTTTATCTGGATACACCCACCTGATCAGCATACCCAAACTGTGATAACAAAAGGATGACCAATTTCACCTCTCCATGCCAGTCCTGCTTCTGCTGTCCTTGAACTCTCATTTCAGAAAAAGGCAGACATTAACACCTCACTTCAGAAAGGCTCTGTGTCCAGCACTTACCTTCTGAAGACCCCTTCTGGTCAGGATGCAGGTGCTGCCTGTCCTGTGGTTCCTCCCCAAACCAATAGGACTTTGTAAAAGGAAAGTACCAGGGTCTGGGAATCCCATATTGGCCTAAAAAGAAAAGCATTACATGAGCCTGACTGCATCCATCCCTTTTCTTTTATTAGCTTTCAGGATAAGAAGGGAAGTACATCACCCCCAATAAGCCTCCAGATGAGGCAGGACTAAAAAGAAATCTTTCTGTATGAAGACACTGACAGACTCTGGGTAAGAGACATCTGACTTCACTTTAGGGTTTAAAACCCTCTGCTGGAAGGTGCTAAGTAGCACATGAGGTACTGATCCTCTTAACTCCTCTCTTGCAGCACAGTCTGTGACCTTTAAAGGAGGGAACAAGCGAAGTACAGCAAAGCTTCTGGGGCTAGATCAGCCATGGCCACAATGACATCTTGCTTCTGTGCTGGGCAACACTCACTGCTATCAGCAAGCAACAACCCTGCTCTGACACTGGTTTTGCTCTATGATCTTTCTACAGCTCTCCTTAAAAATGGGCCAAATTTGCACCTCAGTAAGTGAGAAGGGTGAAAGGTTTTATTAAAAAGCCTTAAGACATGATTATCCCTCAGAAGCAGGCCTCACCTGGGAAGACGGATTCAATGTACCAGGTCATGACTCCATACAGGAAGGTATCAAACAGCATCATGACAGCTGATGTGGTGATGCTAAAGCCATCTTCTTCCAATGGGCTCTCAAAGAAGTTGTCCCACTGAACACCAACTCCCTGCTCCTCAAACAGTGCAAAGTACTCGCAACCGAAACCAAAGGCTACTGGAGACAGCAGGCTCTGAAAATGGGAGGCATGAACATCCACTGAGTTTTTTGAATCTACTTTCCAACTAGTCATCTCAGTTGTAGCACAAGGCTAAGGGACATCGTCCATATGGAAAGCCAAAGTTCCAAGGACCGTCACTGTATTTTCAGGTAAGGAGTTGCAGATTTGGTCTAGGTTTCAATAAGGCCTGATATCTCTGCTGGACCTCCACCCTGAACTGTTTGTTTCCCTATTTTCTTCCCCTTATTCTTTGGATTTTCCTGCAAGGCAACAGGTTGCTAACAGTCACCCTCTCCGGACAGGTAAGAAGTGCTGTGCAGAGGAAAGGCAGGTGCTTCCTTCAGCCTGCATGTCTGGTGGTACAGCATCACAGCACACAGAGATCAAGGCAGCTTAGTATAGCTGCGTTACTCCTACTCCCAAAGCCAGCAAAACCCTCCCAGCAGCTTTCACCAGGTTCAGTAAACCTCTTCATCAAGCCCAACCCTTACTTCGACTCTTACACTGAAAATTAACCTCCCATTGCCACTCCCTGCCTTGTAACAATGTCCAGCTATAGAGCTGCTGAGTGCCATACTGGTGGAGACACAGTGTCCAGGAGAGTTGCATCAAGACTCACCGCAAAAATCTTGAGTGAGAAGCTGATATGGTCCTGCCAGGCAACACAAAGCACATATGGCAGGTACAGCGTGAAGTAGACAATGCCCCCACAGGCAGCTGCCAGGTTGGCCCTGGAGAATACGGTGCTGATGAGGAAGCACTGGAGGATGGTCACAATGCCGAAGATTGAGAGGAAAATGAACACCACACTAGGGTCACTGTAAGGCAGCAGATTCCCCATCTGGCAGGAGAACAACAAGTGCATCAGGCTTTGAAAGGGCTCTCCAAGGTACCTCTGTTACAGCCAGCTCTGCAGAGCTGCTGCTCAGGGGAAGTGGGGCTTCCTGCAATTTGCACAACAGCCCTCCCAGAAGTGAGGCAGTACCAGAGGCATCTTTTCAAGAGAATTGAATCTACAACATTGCCTCCCACTGTTTTCAGCCACACAGTCCTGTTGTTCCAAATTCCTGTTCCCAAAAAGTGACTGGTCAACACACACCCACAAAGTCCTCCCCAGTGTGTCAGTGCAGACCACTACTTAGCAGGCCCTAAAGGCCCTGGAGTCTGCTGCCACAGGCCAAACCAGGCAACGCACCTTCAGGATCAGCACCAGCAATCCTGCACTCATCAGGAGGGGGACAAGGCTGCTAATGAACCAGCTTAACCAAAGGATGCCATTGTCAAGTCCCATAATCCTCATTGTCTCTTTCAGGCGGGCTTCCTTCTCATACACAATGCCCTTAATTATCACAGCCACTGAGTAGATCCAAGCTAGCGTCATGAAGAGAGGCATGGAGCGGCTCATGACACGCAGAAATCTGAGAAAATTAAGGAAAGGGGCCAGGAGAACTGAGTGAGAAACATCACTGCAACTTCAGGTACCACTTCAAGGGCTATCAGAGCATGGAGACAGCTAAGGCTTCACTGCACAAAGCAGCTGACATGCAAAGCCTGACACAGGATCTGTGTCTCACCATGAGGAGAGGCTGATGGGTTTAGACCACATCACCAGTTAGGAATGGGAGCTGGAGCTGCAATTGTCATGCAGTGGAAGAGTGGGTGCAAAGAGCTGCCTTGCCTGGGGACTGCTCTCAATTGNNNNAATTGTTCTCTTTCCCCTCTCCTGTGCCTGTCTGCTTTTTTCCCCAGTGCTATTTTTGCTTGCGTCAAGTGTGGGGATATAGTCACAGCTCAGGAAGGTACTTTGTGTGTTCAGTACTGACAGTCCCTCTCCTCGGCAGGACTCTGCAAGGCATTACATATTCTAAATCCTCCACATGGGTGCCCTAATTTCAGGGATTAGGAACACTATGGAGATTGCCTCCTCACTGATAATAGGGACATAAACCATGCCTGGGGAGTGAAAAAAGCCCATGCCTCCCAAGCTCCTCCTCCTGGGAGCTTTTGAAGCAGTCTGCATACATACACGTCATCCACGTAACATGGGTAGGGCATCTGCTGCACATAAACTCCTGTCTTCTTCTCCGTGCCTGTCTGAACCCTGATGATGGCCTGTTCTACCACATCCTGCAGGTAGACAAAGCCTCCCCAGACATAGCGCATGTCCTCAAAGGGGTCAGCACGGGGACCAGGATCCCAGTACCTGCACCAAGGGAACAACGCCTTTCCATTAGAAATCCTCCTCACCACATCCTTTGTAAGAATTTGTTCATAAGACAGGATGTCAGGGCTCACCCATCCTTGATCTTGTTGGTCCTTTCCACATTATCAATGTCCATGCGTATCTTGTATTTCACATGTTGAGGAAGGTCTGTGCTGTCAGGAGCTATTTCAGTGAAGACTATGCCAGCCCAGAACCTCCTTTCATCCAGAAGCTCCAAGGACTTGTTTATGAGCTGGACTTCTGTGGGCACAGGCTCCAGTTTGTCTAAGTTGACACACTACACATGGACAGAATTGGAAGGATTTATGGGATACACTGCCAAATCATAATGTACTTTGTTTAGGTGTGAAGTGGAGGCAAAGAAGAGAACTCTCCAATGGTAATGTCATGCCCAAGAAAAAGACAACAGCATCCAACTATCTTGCAATTATTTGCTGTAGCCCAGCAAGTTGCAAGTGTTGTCATTGCTGCCTGCTTGACAGTCACCTACCAGTCAAATATACATCACTGAGAAATACCCCAGCAAAGGGATTTTGTGTACAAGAGGTTAGGTAACACCTACAGGATCTTATCCAAGTATCAATTTGCATATATAGTCTTATTTCCTCTGTTACCAATAAACCAAGTCCGATTGAAAGCCTCTAAACATCAGTGGAGAGACCTGAAGACTTTGGACCAGGCCCTTAAGAGGCCATGGTCTGTTTCTGTTTGCACTTACCTCCCAGGATGATGAGGCAACAATTAAAAACTAATTTTGTTTCCTCAGTTTAAAGCAGCTTCACCACAGTCCCCAGCTAAACCCCAGATTGAAGTACGAGCTGCTACACTGCTGGAGACAGCAGCAGCTGTCAGTCACCCAGTAACAGAAGGGCAAGAAACCACACGCAGTGACTAAAGCACCAACTTCACAAACAAGGCCTAGTTAGGTTCCTACATCTATACTCATGCATCTGAATAAATGATTGTTTTCTCACATGCTACTCAGCCCTACTAATGCCTGGTTACGTCCAGAAAACAGACAGAGGAACATCTATCTTCCCTTTCCAGAACACCCAACTGCATGAGTGGAGACCAGGCTGCTGCCCTCCCCCAGCTCCTTGCCCACACTAACAGGATCTCACCTCCATGAAGCGGGAGATGGTCTGGATAGCCCGGTCTGTCTCATTGAAGGCATCCACCCAGGTATACACAGAGCCATTTTCTGTCTCAAAGTCCTCTGGATTGTTTGACAGGAAACGGGCAACATCCTCCACTGTCCAGTTGGAAGCTGGCAAGTGCAGGTCCCAGAGGGCTTTGCCTTTCAGCAACGTCTGCAGATATTTTGTTTTCAAAGGAGAAATAGTTGTGAGAATTAATGTTAGATCCCCTCTCTCATAACAAAAACAAGCACTACCAGGGAAAACACCTGTTAAAAAGGTGCAGGGAGAGGCCCTCTGTCATACTGAGAGGATCGGCACAGTGGGGTCCTTCCTCTCACCTTCCCATCGAGAAGGCTGTGCCTCCCTCGGTACAGCTACACCATATTGGTGTGCTTCGCAGGCTGGCTGGCTGCCTCCATGTCCTGCCACCCCTCTCCCAAGGAGAGGGCAGCAGAGAGCCATGCACAGCTCTGCACCCCACACATGCAAAACAGGGAAGAGGGAGATGCTTGCTCAGCGGAAATGCATTTGGCTAATGCTGGTTGCCAAGATCTGCTCACTTCTCCCAGACAAATGTCTGCTCCTGGCTGGGATGGAGAGGGACTGAGGCATAGCCGAAGGCTCAATGGTCACTGTGCTGAGGAGAAATACCAGCACCAGAGGCCAGGTGATTTTCATATTTTGTTTTTGTTGCCACCAGGGCTGGCCGAAGCAGCCCTGCACAGCCAGATGTCCTGCCTTTGTCCTCCTGTCAGGGACAGTGCTTTCTTCACCCCGTTTAACTGCTAGCTTTCTGAGGACAGCTTACTGTATGCACAATGACTAGCACAAGTTCAGTGCCAGGCAGAAGCACCCATCACTGAAGCAGAAACCAGTCCACTGGGCAGACAGTATAAGGCCAGGCAGGAAGGGAGCAGTAATTGTAAAGGATATAGTTGAACTGAAGTCAGGGAGATGAAAAGAAAAACCTGCATAAGAGAGAAAACTGCAAAAAATCCATGTGATTAAGAACAGGAAATGGATTTTTTGCCACAACAAAAATTAAAGAGCGGTAAAGAGCTTCCCCATACTCTGCTGCTACCAGCAAACCAGAAAGCAGTGGGTCACCCAGTTACAAGAACAGCTTTGCAAACAGAACAGACAAAGCTAGCAAAGGGAAACATATAAAAAGGAAATCCAAGCAAACAGGAATTGGATGTGCTGTGCTCTCTTCTAATTTGGTCTCCAAGGTTAACTTCTGCCATCATCACCAGCAGAAAGGACACCATGTCTGCAGGGAAGTGGCTCAACCTCATCTTGTTCAGTTCAACACTAAAGCTCCTCAACCCCAGGGGCACATGTCACCCTTCCTGAAGTTCACAGGCACATTAGCATCAAGCTAGAAGTGGCAGGGATGGGCAAGCAAAGCACTTTCCTCTCCTTCGGCAGGAAGAAATATGCCAAACAGACTGTACAACCCAGAAAGTTGAGAGGTGATGGCTGGTCAACCCAGCAGCATGGCAACTGAATGGGATGCTGTCTGGGAGCTGCCAAGGCACTGACAGTGAAGGACTCCTACTTGTGTGAACGCCAACAGGTGATACCAAAGGGACCCCTGTTGCTACACTGGTACAGAGAAGACCAGACTGCTGGGAAGATCAGTAATTAACTACCAGACGCAATAGGGTTAACAAGCAACATAAAATATAAAACCAGAAAAGCCCAGGGCTCACTAGAATAAAAAAATTTAAGAAAAAATAGGAGCAACATTCACTTTTCAGAGGACGTAACTGCAAATCAGTATTTTGGACCTTCACTTTCTGCCTGAACTTCACAACAACCTGTTCAACTGTCTCTGGTGCTCTAGTATGTCATGTTGATGGAGAAGTACAATAGCGCAGGTCACACATTATTCAGCAGAGCATTATACTGGGGTGAAAAAGGAATGAATTTCAAGGTTTATAAGACCTGGGGAGGTCTCTGTACCCAAGAAGGTGCACTATGATACCCAACTAGCTGTGTTGCAGACACAGCTTGAAAAACTACTCTGCTGTTTCTCGATCCCAGTTTTACATCACTGTGCTTCCAAAGACATTAGCACAGGGTGCAAAGATCCACCCCTCAGAGCTGCACCTGAGGAACCATGGTGATACTCTCATTACACGTTAAGGCAACACTGTGGACAAAACAGTACATTTTCCAACAGAGGCAGATTAGAAATGGGTGTTAAATGTGCACTGCTCCTGTTCGCAGGAGATTGTTCCGTGAAGGAAGGAATGACAAGCATAATGCAAGATCAGTACAATCAAAATCTCTCTCAAGAAGGGGTCCCATCCATAATATTTATCTGCCCCATGCAGCACTGAAGCACCGTGAAGCACCATCTAAAATAAATATTTCATTGCTTATTGCAAAAAACAACAGTGGTGGTTCTGGCAAGGACATCATACTGACCCGAATGAGATCCATTTCCTGACTACTTTCCATAAATGTCCAAATCTTTGGGCTTATCTCCTCCCACATTCCCCCGAGGTCACGAAACACACCCAGCTCCTGGAATGTCCTGTTCACCTGTAACAGAGAGGAGAGGAAGGTTATTTCCAAAAGCTGGCAGAGACCCATCATGGGCTGAGAGGGTGCATTGAGCCCTTAACAGTAAGTGCATGAAAGTGAGAGACTAGGGAGGCTGTGCTTTTGCAGGCAATCCTTTCTAGGCTTGTGTTTGGGTCCAATTTAACTAGAGAGGATCAGCTGCACAGCCAGAGGACATAGCTCATGCTACATTATCAGAGGACAGGGCTAGAGTTACCTCAGACATGACCTTCCTTATGGCTGGCGTATCTGGAGTATACAAGATCTTCCCAATCAGCAAGGGTTTCAAAGCCCTCCAGATAATCCTGGAAAGCGGGCTGGATTCCAGATTCTTCATTATCTCATTGCAGTAGGGTGCTGAGGAAGAGTATAAAAGTGAGTAGCTGAACAGCACAGTGACAAGTGCAGAAGGCATAGAGCTTTATGAACAATCAAAGCTGAAAGCAAAGCATTTTTCAGACACAGAACCCCTCCTTTACTGCAAAGCTCCACAAAAAGCCCCTTTTAGCCCAAGCTTGCACAGTCTGCCCAGTGAACATGAAGAAACCAGGTAGCTTCCAACACTAAGAGCCACAGTACCAGTTCTGCAACACTCCCACAACCCTGATCCACGGCACAAACAAAATTTGTCCAGAAAAGGTCAGATTTCCAGAGGTTGCACGTGACTGTGCTCCCTCTCCCGCTGAAGCAGGTCCACTGCACAGCTTTCTGTGGACGCTATAGAAGGTCCTTGGTAGACTCTGCAAGTTGATAACTTACTGGCCTTAAGGGCACATGCAGGACAATACGTGCATGCCTTTCTGAAACAGCAGTGAACATGTCCCTCAGGACCACATGCTTTCATCTCTGGAAGTTTGGAAAACACTAGTGATGACAATCATGAAGTAGATGGGATGTCAGACTGTGCCACTGTTACACTTACTTGTGGAGTTATCATAGAAGTTAATCACATCATCTTCAGAGCTGTTGCCTCCAAACAGTGCTTTGTAATTGTTATCCTCATACCAGTTGAGGGATTTAATTTTGAGCCCTCCACCCTCCGGATGGCCGCACACAATGCGTGACACAGCCTGATATATCTGCGTAGAGGAGTTTGAGGCATTCACATTGTTCAGGAACATCACCTCTTGCCTCATGTCACTCCAGCTCTTCATGCTCAGCAGCTGGAGGGGAAGGGCAGAGAAAAGAATGGAAGCAAGTATTGAACAGGATTAGTAAAAGGAGTTCTTTCCACGCACCTTCAAATCACAGAACAGATTTCTGAACAGATCCCCTTGAACTCAACATCAAGGGTAAGAACCAGGGAAAACATTTCCCCATCACCAAAATGGGAGACTGTAGAAGGAAGTCTCTTCTGTGCAAGTACTTGGAATGTATCCTTGCCAGGTTCTTTATTCTTGGGTTTTCTACTCCAGTGCTGTGGGTGGTTCCTGGCCTCCCTGCCCTCTAATATGGAAGCTGCTTCTCCTCCTGGTTGCACAATGGCTTACATTCCAGTGGAGTACCCTCACAAGGATAGGTGGGGTGCAATGTGTCAGAACAGGAATTAAAGGAACAACACCAAGTGACTGCAGCTCATGGGCCACAAACCGGATGAGCTACAGGCCACAGCAGTGTCACCTGGCACAATTCCATCAAGCCTCCAACTGATTTACACCAGGCAGCCAGTTTGACATCCCAGACTGGCATTGCTTATCCCTGCCCCGTTGGTCAACAGCATCCCCAGAAAATCCTTGAAAACAAGCCCTGCTGCAGGCAGGAGCCTGAATCACAGCATATGCTGTGCATGCAGCCAGTCACAGCAAGGACCCTTCTCCTGCCCAGCTGACCTGACACCCGGCCTGGGGTGACAACATACAACCAGCCAGAACAATTAGTACTTCCAGACAGACCCATTTGAGTGGCATAAGCCAGACAAGATGCCTGCAATGTGTCATGAACAAAAGCACCCTGCCTTCAGCCTGAGACACTCACTGCATTAATGCTGCCATACTCAGGCATGGCCAAGCTCACCACAACAGGAAAAGCAATCCACCTGCATGAGCACTGGTTTCATGCTGCACTGGAGTGTTGCTCTCAGACCCCCTGTCTCAAGATGTGTATTGGCTTGGCACGGCCTGATTTTAGGTAGCAAAGGGGCCACAAAGACGGCTCCTGTGAGGAAGCTGCTGGAAGCTTCCCACCGTGTCCAGCAGAGCCAATGGCTGATGGCTCTGAAGATGGACATGCTGCTGGCCAGAACAGGGCCAAGGAGAGAGGCTGGTAACACCTCTGTGATGACATAGTTAAGAAGAAAATCAAAACAAAGTCACGGGTTTTTTGTTCATGGTCAGAGAAGAGGAGGAGGTGAGAATACGTGAGGGAGAACAACATGGAAACACGAAGGTCAGTGGAGAAGGAGGGGGAGGAGGTGCTCCAGGCCCCAGAGCTGAGATTCCCCTGCAGGCCGTGGTGCAGACCATGGTGGAGCAGCTGTGCCCCTGCAGCCCATGGGGATGGATCCACGGGGAACGCAGAGATNGAGAGTGGACCCACGCTGGGAAGTTCACGGAGAGCTGTCTCCCGTGGGAGGGACCCCATGGCCTCACAGGGGATGGACTCTTCTCCCGGAGGAGTGGAAGATGGACTGACCAAAACCCCCCTGCCCTGACTCCCTGTGTTGTTGGTGGGAAGAAGTGAGGGCCTGGGCAGGGGGTGAAGGTGTTTTAAAGGCTTGTTTTACTTCTCATTACCCTCCTCTGATTCTGTTAGGAATAAATTTCACTTAGTAATTAAGCTTTGAGCCTGTTTTGCCCTTGAAATATTTTTCCCGCAATCTTTATCTCACTCATGAAGCCTCCGTTAACCCTTTTTTCTCTTTTCCCTCCTTTGCCCAGTGTGCTAGGGGAGGGTGAGCAAGCAACTCTTGTGGGTGCCTGGCCTTGGGCCAGTGTCAAACCACAACAAGATGTCAGAACACCACCTCTTTGATGGCGACAATAAGTGGATAATATGAAAAAATAAGACAAAGGCAAGAATCTAGGATACTCCCTCTAAGTAACCTTCTGGCTTCTACTTATTGTCAGCTCAGGGAACTTCTGTTTCCTAACCCTCAATGAATTTCTTCCATGTTAAACTCCTAGAATTTAGAACATCCAAAAGTATTTAACATCCAACACCACAGGAAAGAACCTCTTCTCTCTGCTTAATTTGGTTAGCTCCATTTGGTGTCATGCCATTTTGTTTTTACTGCAAGAGACAGTGAACATTCAATCCCTATCTCTTCTTCGTGTGCCACTATAGGTGTCCATCATACCCCCAACTCATCTCTTTTCCAAGCTGAACAGTCTCAGCCTATTCCTGTGTTCCTTTTGTGAAAGTCATTCTACTTCTAAATGTCCTAACCAGCCTTCTATGAACTTTATTCCACTTCTGTTACCCTTTTTCAGAGAGTAAGAGCCTAGATCTGTGTTCTATATCAAAGGGTTTTATATAGTACCATGATAAAATGCTACAGCTGGTTCTCTATCCCTTTTCAAGTGTTTTCTAGAATTTTATCCAATTCCCTGACTGCTACTGAAATATGAGGTGACATTAACTCGGATGTTCTAACTGTGCTGCCCAGAACAGGCACATGCACTAAACAGGGCAAGCAGAGCTGCAGACACACCTACTTGTAACTGCTCATCAACTGCAGCTCAGAAACAACTTTAGATGCTGTGGTCCAACTGCCCTGTTTTCAGAGACAATAACAGAGTCAAAGACCATCTGCCACTTTTGCTCACTGTGTATTGGTCTGTCACTTTTTAAATAAAATGCAGATAACCAAAGTCTAAGACAGCTGGCAAAGCCAGCCAGCAACAATGCTGAAAGCAGCTGTGTGCTGGAACAATTCAATCCAAGTTCACCCAAGGAAAGCACACTCAAGACTCTCTGGCCTTACAGTGGGAGGTAAACCTGACCTTTTGTGTTCATCTGCAGCACTGTGCATGTTTTAGATGAGCCAACATCTGGACAAAAAATTCTTGATGCTAAACAACAGCTACTACGTGTCACCTACACAAGGAGCCTCTATTTTCATATGCTAAAAGCACATGACACACTGATATAATGGAAGACAGCTGCAAGAACAGCAAAAGCCTGAGTGCGTATGTCCAGAGTGACTGATTCAAGTGTACTTTCATTGCCTCGCTACTCATTGCTGTCCTTGCCTGCAGCCTGGTGCCACTCAACCTGGCTCCACAGGTTCAGGGTGACATACACGACACCACCATCATGGGACATGAATGAAAAGTGTCACACAACAGCTTTTGTTTGTTACATATGCTCATGTAGATTTTTGGATTTGATGATTCCTCAACCAAAAGGCCCAGGCTGCATTTCAGGTGTGACAGTTTGAGTGTGCAATTCAAAGGGAACCCTTGGGGAGTTTTTGGTATCTTAGGTAAAACAGCTCATTTTTCCTCAGCAAAAAGGCAGCTGCTTTAGCTAAAGTACTATAAACTCCCTAATATTATGAGCAAAGGTGCTCAAATAGGAAGTGCAGCTAATTCTCATGAACATATGAAGTGTTAACCATCTTGAAGAGGGATTGCATTGGCAAATACATTTCTACATATTATCTGAAACAGTTTGAGCAAGGAACTTTGTTTCATCTTTGTCACCAGCAACTTTACAATTTACATGCACAGCTGATCTTTTTATACCTCTGGAAACAAGTGTGTCAAACATGAAGGGTTACTAAGCTATTTCTTCTCCCAGACATCAGACCTGGCTCCCTAAGTGTTTCTAAATGGTTGTACTTGCTCTTGGTGTTTAATCTGCCCTCCTAGAAGTTGATTTATAGAGTCCAAGGACACAGATCCCATCAATCCCCATACTCCAAGACAAATATTTTGTTCAGACCATTTTCTAATTAAAATTCCCTGCTAGAAAGGCTCCTAGACATGGCACAAACAATAGTTCTCTCCACCCCCTCAAGCTGCTGCCCTTTGAAACAAGGGAGCAAGTCCCTCCTTTTCACACAGAAATCCGCCTGACAGACAATAAGAAGTAACTTTCGGTCAAGCCATCTGGAGCAGCTCATGCTGTACACAGAGCAAAAAGCTACCTTTGTTTGCACAGCAGGGCAGAATAAAAGGTAGTCCTGCCCAAAACAGCTGCCAAGCAAAAGGCACGTTACCCTGGGACGCTTTCGGCCACATCAGCAAACTGAGTGTCACGTGGCTTCAATTATTTTTATCCCAGACAAGAAAAAAAGGCAAGCTTAAATGACGTAACGGGAAACAGCTGTAGTCAAACTCTGAAGGGCAGCCTCCCTGCTAGCAGCAAAAGCTCTGCCATGGTCCTAACTGAAGCTGATCCCAGAATCGTCTTAATTTCAATGTGAAGGGGAGTGCGCGGCAGGTTGTAGGACTCAGGGAGGGGTGCGTGCCAGGAATTGTTGGCTGGCACGGCGCAGGCTCCCAGCAGCTGCCCCTCCGTGGGAGTGAGGCGCACGCTAACCTGGAGTGACCCGCTCTTGTGCATGCTCCCAGGGGTTACTGCCGTTCACGGGCGCGGAGCTCTCGCTCTGATGCAAAGACGGAAGACTAGCGAAGGGAGGAGGAGGAGGCGGCAGCATTGTTTAGCTTAGATGGAGGCGGTGGCACTGTTTAGCTTAGATGGTTGTGATTTCTGCTCCAGGGAGAGAATGTTTTTGACTAATAGCAGCACTTCAAAGTCAGAGCCAGACAAAAAAACTAGGATAAGTTTCTGGCTCAACAGCCACCCCCTACACCCCAGATTTGGACTTCTGACTCATACTTAGGTACGCAGGGCTTTTTTTCTTAATCCATCATTTCACCTGCAAAAATACTTGCAGTCTCTAGAATGTCAATTTGACTGTGCAAATCACTGTTTATGTTTAGTGTTGTGATGTCATTGTGCTGAGTGCCCCACAAGACTGGAAAACAATCTCTGGCCCAAAAAGCAAGAAAGTTAAAGAGGAAACTGTAGCCTATAGCTACTAATTTAAATTATAACAGCCACAGCATCTTTTCCACATGCCATACCCTCACTGTATATGAAACCCAGTAGATACAACCAAGTAACAACCCTTACATGGATTGGCAACTGAATGGAAAAAAATAGAAAGGAAAGCCTCAACATGCAGTTTGCAAGGCACTACCTGGCAGCAGATGTCCTGCAACTTCAACAGTTGTGCCACTGCTGAGAAGGCAAAACACTACAGAAAATGTCCTAATTCCTGTTACGGCATTTGTAACTTGACGTGCCAAGAGGTTGCAAAGTGCATGCTGCCTGTACTGACACAGGAAAAATAGCTGTAGGATGGGGAAAAGTTTCAAAACAAGCCAGGCATTTGCCTTTGAGTTGCCTCTTGTACTTGATCACAGGTTAAGATAGCAACCACAGTGATGTGCTCTCCTGACACAAAGGCTCTTCTTACCTCTTTAACAAGCTTCCCAATGCTCTCTCTCAAAGTTTCCACAGTTTCTGAGAGATCCCACAAGGAGGAATTGAAAGAAAGTCGTCTCTGCAGGAAGACAGAAAAGGAAACTAGAAGTTATTACAAAGCACAAGCAAAGAAATTAAACTCTTGTAAACATTCTTGTATAAAGCAGTAAGGACTGCTTACATGGCAAAGTGTTTGGTGGGGAAGACAAAGCTGGCTTTCTGTGTGACCTTCAACTTAAAATACCATGGGCTTCTGCACCCTGCAATGTGATAGGATCACCCCTTTCTCTTTTCACAGGTTAAGTACACAGATGCCATAGCCAGAACCACACCAACAAAATGTTAAATGCATGCACATACACTTACAATGCAAAGGATGACTTGCATTCCAGGTCACAAAACAAGCACAGTATAATGGACAGCGTATGGACAGTCCTGAAATCCTGCAAGCCAGTGCTAAGAAGTGGATGCAAAGTCAGTACAGTGAAGGAAAAGACAATTTGGTGGGCACAAGTTTTCAGTGAGAGTACACATATACCAGCTCAGATACAAAGAACTCCCTAGTGTAGTGGACATCATCATCATCACTCAAGTCCTCCCATCAGGCCTTGGTGTTCTTTATCTAAATCAAGGGAGTATTTTAAAACAAACAGCTTCCAGGAAATAGCTGGTATGTACTGTCACCAAAGAGTGAGACTGACAGGCTTCCAGAAATGGAAGGCACAGCTTTCAGGAAACTATTTGCTCTAGCAGGAAGTCACACTGAAGACAACTCCTTGTTTCCAATTGCTCTACATATAACTGGTGGCCTGGAGTTCGGTTTGTGGGGTTCTTTTCCCGTTCTCTTCACATATCTGTATTATCTTGCATGGAAAACATTTGGGCACAATCCTTTTTTTCAAGGGAATGAAGATTAAAATAAATTCCTACAATTTCACATTAGTAGCTCCGTGTTGCAGCATTTGAAAGCATACTGAAGTCACGGCATTGCAACACACAGATGAACAGCCAAGGCCCTTGATTTTAGCACACATCTTTTGAGCTGAATCTCTTCCTTTTCGCATCTTTCCTGGGGCAATTTCTGGAAACAAAGTCTGGAGGTTTTCACTTGTTCTACTTGATCTGCTGGAGACTGGTAAGACCTGGTCAGTGCCAGCTGGTGTAAATGGGCACTCTTCTGCTGATCTGCTGGGATGTTTAAAATTCAGCTAACTTTTCTGAGTACACAGTCAGTCTTTGCTCCACAGCCAGCTGTAAATTCAGGGAGGATCTCTCTAACCTCTATGGATTTCTACTAAATGCAGTCCCTGAGGTTTAGATAAATAAAAACATATCATCTAGAAGAAAAGCAGTTTAAAATCCCCACAGGCTTCAACCTTCAAGACATATTTAAAGAAATTTAGCCAGCAAATAATCAAAGCTACGTATCTGCTCTACCACTACTACTTTAGCAATAAGATGAGGTAGAAAGTTCTAGCTTCATGCATAACAAGAGATGTGCTTGTTCAGCTCCATATACTTCAATCTCCACACAGATTTGTGTTCACTGCATTCAGAGGTGATTCAGGGACAGGGTAGATGAGGAAAGGTTTTCTGAACATACTAATTGGTTCAGAACAATGAAAAGTCAAAATCCAGTTGCAAAGGATTAGTGAACAGCCTCCTACTGACACACTGCTACAGAGTGCCAGACAAGATTCAGCACTGCAAAGTAAAGTACATGGGGAAAAGACAGTTCTACCTTAAGATACCCCTTGCATGGCTCTGAATTAGCTACTGCCACTCAAAAAGAGAGATCTTAGAAACATAGTGATAAAACAGATCAACATCAATATAAATCTACAATGCAATCCTGGTTCTCAAGTACTATGTGCAATTTTGGGTTCTCCACGTCTGAAGCAACTCAAGTACAGAGAAAGGCCATGATTCACGGTAAGAGTGGTTTTTGAAGGAAGAACAATAGACCACTGTGCCTTGTCATACAGGACTAGAGAACTTACAGCAAAATGATCAGTTTAAAACAAAACCAAAGGAGCTTCTGCATGTGCAACTTAGTCAAAATGGAAAAAATCAGTAGACTCTATGCAATGCTGAAAGTACTGTGAGTTTGAGAAAGACTGAAAATAATTCATTGCACATAAAAATCTTACCAAATGCTATTAAACAACAATATCCCAGGAGTAGCTGAGGAAGTCTGGGTTGCAAGCTACTGAAGAACATTACACTGAGGAAACGTTGTTACTTAGTTGCCCAATGGCTGCATCCTTCCACATGCCTCCATTAAGGGCCACTGCTGCACTATAAGTAGAGGACACTGAGCTTAACAGGACTTTTTCCTGATCTCATAAATAAGTCTTCGGTGATTCAAGGGGCTTGCAAACCTTACCCTGAAATGTGAGGAGTACCCATCTATCCTTTCATACCACAGCACCCTGACCTTTCTTCCCTAACAAATTCATATCACTTCAAGGCCATTTCTAACCAGAACTTGCAACAGTGTCATTGATATGGAGGAAATTTTTTCCTCTTTACCACTTCTTGAACCTCAAAGACCACTCGGGAAGCCTCTCACAAGTCATCTCCAGAGACAACAACAAAAAATCAGTCACAAGGGCCAGTCTTCTCTGAACAGATGAGCATGTCATTAATTTCCCTGTAATATACATCTTTGTAGTGACTCACTAAGTAGTTAATTGCATTAGTAAGAAACCTCTAGATTCAGGGTAGATCCAGGAAGATTGTTCCTACTGTGAGACTGTCTTTAGCAAGTATCTGCACTACATCTTTGGACTGGGGAGGGCAATGACTCATTTACTGGTAACGTGCTGCAAAAACATCACCTGTCTGTTCTAGGCACACCGTGGAAAGACAAAGCTCTAACAGGTTTTGAACACAACTGCCCTCTACAATTACTGTCGTAGTGGCTAGCAAGTAACTAAATTTGTCTTTTGGGGCAGCCAACATTATAACACTCTTGAGTATACTCAGATTATATACTCAGTGCACTGTGGGGGGACTCTGTGCTTGTATGTGCATGGTACAAGATTTACTCTAGCGACAAATACTTGAGTTGACAGACAAGCCTTGAATAAATTCACGTGAGACTTACAGGGGATGGACAAACCTGATTCTTTAACATACATGAGAATGCATGGGTTTGAAGTGTTGGGAAGTCAAAAAATTAAGCCAAAATTCAGTCTGCATCATACAGCTAACTGTTTCTGATTAATAAAGACCACTCTACCACATTTGCTTTGAAATAGTTATTATAGCTTTATACTGATCTTAGCAGAAACTTTCCACTGGCCTCTGCAGAAAAATCACGTGCTTTAAGCTTCTGCTTTTGTTTCCTGAGAGTAGAAGTCTCAAGCCACTGCTGCTTAAAAGGATGATATCATTGTGCTTAACTGAAAAAGCTCTCAAAAGACCAAGGAAAGCTACGAGTTCCGTTGTAGCACATGTTTACATTAAGAGACCTTTTCTAAAAGCCATTTTTCAACTGCAATGCATTTATTATGTAATGCATTAGTTCATGCTAACCATTTGACAAAATACCACCCATATTACAGAGGGAGAAAAAACAATTGGATTTTCATGTCTCACCCACATTCTTTCAAGGACCACTGCAGTACACAAGCCACAGCATATTTATGGCTTATTACAGATCCATACCACCGGAAGTGAGTATGGCAAAGCCCTTCTTAAGCAGTGCTGTCCAAGAGATGAAACCCCACAGGAGCAATCTGAATTGTCACTTAACCTTCCCCCCACCAAATCATATTCAAAACTGGGGAGATTTGCAGAGGGAAATACAAACAGGTACTTCTGTGATATAAGACAGTCAGAAATGTCCCACTGGACTGTGTTGTGATGGCTGGGAACTTACTGCCATTGCTCTTGTTAGTCTTTCCCAAACTGGGTAGTTCCTCCATGGGACAACTGCTGGCCTACCACTGGGAAGAAGCTAGAAAGGAAATCTGCATGCATGCAGTCAGATGTACTGCCTCACTGTTGTTCTCAAACCAGCTTCTCCTGCCTCAGCCTCACTCACCCAAGGCAAGGCAAGGCAAGCCTCAAGAGGAGGTGACGTGTCCACACAAGGAGCTTGTACAACGTGTCCTATGTCCCATAGTATTGTTGGTCAAAAGGCTTCAGAGAATGGATGCAGACTAAGACATGGGTGATGGAAAAGGGAATTTGACTTTTTGAAACACTTTTTTCTTCTACTGGAGTGAAGACTCAGAGATGACGGAAAGTTGATCCTCTGCCTTGGTACCCTGTGATCACACCCAGATTTTCTGCTGGGTTTTGATCTAAAAAGCCTGCCTCAAATAGGTTTTTACATGAAAAAGAGTAAGGAGACACACTTTAACCTCCCTACCATACCTCCATGTGCTTGGCTCTGTTTTCTCATCCTATAGAACAGGCTAAACTGAAGTAATACAAAAGATCAGTGACAGAGCTAGATCCTAGTGTGAAATTTTAGTTAGAAGTTCTTGTCTTAACTGTACCACTGCCCTTTGGGCAATACTCTAGGTGTTCTGGATAGAACTGAGGAGCAGGTATGCGAAGTGTTTATTCCTTGCCTTTCTTTTTAAAAAAATCTTAACAGTGCTGTGACATTTAGAGCTCATGCATTTCATCTTACACGCACTTTAATTTCTTTTTTAAAACCTTCATCTGTCCATGATTCGCTAGTAATTACTGCATTTTTGAGAGCTACTTAGAACACTTAGAGTTTCCCCGAGGCTGCAAATGCACACACGCTTTAAGCCAGCAGAAGTCAGTGTTATCATCAGGGTCTCAGCCTACGCACTCACTCCCTGATCATAGGGCTCTCCATCTTGCACCCTCCCCTTCATGTTTCAGCATAAATATTTGTATAAACATACAATCAGGTCAGTGACTTTTAATCTGGATCAATTCCATGATGAAATTTAATGCACCACCTTGCAGAGAGAATAACAAACAGGAATGCACAGGGACAAAAACAAGCAGGTGGATGTCAGGCTAAGTCATATGTATTAAGACACTTCAAGAAACCGTAGCCACTTCACTGTCCAGATATCAGAGAGATACAGATTTCCAGTTTACAATTCAAGCCCCTGGTCTTGAATTTACAGAGTTCTTGCACACAGTCGCAAGCCCTTGTATCAACCTTCTTGTACTAAAATGCAGCCTCTCCATAAATCACAAAATAGTGCAACCAGAGAAGCCCATGTCCAATTACACAAGTTAAAAACCTGTCTCTAAATCACCCTTGCACCTCCATTTGATTTGGCCCTTACTTTGCTTACTGAAATGCCTTGCTGTGCAGCGCATCAAAGCAATGAAGCAAAAAATAATAAAAAAATCATCTCTGGACAAATTGCTGGCATTGGTTTACAGACTCTGTAGTAGATACAGAGCATGCTATCTGCAGTGTGCATGTCCAAGATTTGACACACAGTGCCTTCAATAAGCTGCGTCAAAAGCCTCCTTTGTTCACGGGCAGAAAGTTCTCTCTTTGTTCAAAGATGTTACTGCAGGTCAGGACACTTTTTAGCCTCTAAGACACTAAGTTTCAAATTGGTTGTGATCCTACAGTTAATTTAACCATTTTGCCTGGCCACATGGAAGCCAGTTAGTTTTTGTTTCATTCACTGAGGCATTACAGCAGCTTAACTAGAGGGTACACTGTGACACATTTCTGAGGAAAACTGTGGACCTTTACCAGACAACAATGCACAGCGGGTTTAGAACTCCTGGCTTCTGGACTCCAGCTTTTTTCCCCTTGAAGACAAGATCATGAGCCAGCTTCTCAGCAGCCCCCCAAAACTGCACATAATGTCTTAAATCCATAGTGCTGTTGCCAAGAGGCACAGAGTGGCTTACGACTGTTTCCTTTCACCAGCAAGCAATACAGACCTAATGACACAGACACAGTCAGTACCTGCTTCTGTCAGCTACACTGCAGAACCTTCCATAAATAAGAAAAGCAAGACTGAGTCTCCATAGAGCCCAGAAAACCAATTCTGAGTGGTACAATAGCTGGCAATTTTCATTCCCTTAAGACCCCAAAATTCTAGCATCTTTGAATGGTTTAAAGTAAAATATGCATATATGGGCACATACACGTACAACTGAAGACAAGAAACTAGTTATAGCCATTCCTCTCTAAACAGCCCATCTTTGTTACAATTTTAGTGTTGCTACTGCATCTCTTAATGCTTATGGGTTGTCTTGCTCTTCCAGCAGGAAAGAAAAAGTGCAGATGGAGGACATGTGGAAAACAGAAGATGAGCTGTGGAGAGAAGTCACTGACCGCTACGTACTGTGCAGGAGAGTAATATGATTCCAGTACTTGATAATGACCCTCTTTGACTGGGGACAAAGCCAAGCAAGTGGTACATGACTTTCAGTACTGAAAGGCTCATCAAATCTGAAAACTCACACAGCAAACAATAGAATATTTGTTTTAGTGGGTAACAGAGTGGGTTCTGTGGTCCTTTCTTCACTCTGCTGTTATTTCCAGCACTGAATTCCTCAAACTTCTATATTTTAACAGATACTGCAGATCTGTAGCAAAACATCACTGGATTGTCCTAGATCCAAGTCTGCTCTAGTCTCCAGTCACCCTGTAAATAATGTATGTTCCTGAAGTTCAATGAATTCTTCCTCCAATACCCATTCAGTTGGTTAATTTTTGAAACAGGACTTTAAAACTTGACTCTACTTTGTATGATTTAAACGTTCTTAAAGGTTGTGGCCTGTCAGTGGCTAGAAACTTCTGCACTCAGTGGCACCATGCTAAGGGCAGAGGGCAATGGTTTTAGTGCTCAGCAGAAGCCAGTCTTATATCTAGGTTCATTCCAGCCAAGATACAACATTTGACTAAAACACGGGGACAACCATGACCCTGTTTGTTACAATACAGCACCAAGACTTCCTTCTTGAAAAACTGAACTGCAGACCACACACAGTCAAGCTCTGCAAGCAGCAGACTGAACAGGAAGGGTAAGAATGACTGGAAGAAGCAATGTTGTTCATGCTCCTATGACAAAGACCAACCCATCTTTCTTCTTTCTAACTGCCTCTAAGCAGTTCTGGAAATGCAGGGATGAGTTCCTAGACTGAAAGCCCTGAAAAATGTCACTGTGTCAATGACAGACTCTCACAGGTGGGGGCAGTGAACTCACCTGAAGAGGCTTCAAAGGATCCAAGTTAGCACGGAAGGCTTGCTCGGCTGCATGGAGTTTTTCCTTTGACAAGGTGCAAATGAATGCTTCAGAGTCTGTGGCCGCTGTCTGATTTTGGATTGTGAGAAATTCAGATGATGTTGAGTTATTGCAGAGATCTCGCAGTCGCATTCGATAACCAGACACAATGACCTATGAAAGAGGGGAAAGCATGTAAGTCTCCCTTCATCTAAGGCTCCAACCAAAAAATTGGTTATTGCCTAGACAAAGCAAACCATTCATAACACATCCAGATAGAGGTGAGGGGGCATTCTTCTCTACAGGTTGAGCAGTCCTGATTCATATGCAATTCAGTTCCAAGAAAAACCCTTCCCTGCTGAGAACATGGGAGAGAAGTCCTGGGGGAGGCAGGTCTCTCTTCATTTCCCCGCAAATATGCACAAAGCAGCAGTGATTCTGCCCTCCAAAGGAGCCATTTCCTTCAACCAAGGGTACATGCATTGCCTAATGTTCAGTCTTCTGGGAACTAAGCCACAGAGACAAAAACAAGGCTTGTGACCAGACACAAGTCTCGCAAATCTATGTGAAGGGCAAAAGACCTATGTCCCAAACTACTAGACGTATCTGCCAGCCACATTTTCTATGCAGTTCTGAATCAGAATCATCTCCCTTAACTCTGAAGTATCTACTCACTAACTGCTGAGACAAACATTTTGCAGTGTTTTTGAGCAGATAATGTATCGGCAAAAAAAAGTTATCGTACTGGCTGCAACAAATGAGATAAGATCCTAGAGTCTTCCTTCACAGACATATTTTTCTTAAGGTAATGGTTTGCTTGTCAATAATGTTTCCTAATCCACAAGCAATCACCTTATTAACGAAAGTGATAAAATCCCTCTGAGTTATCACCAGACCCTTTCAGACCTGATAACCAAATTCTTTTAATAAGGTCATTTACTGACTTCATATTTGCTGAACAACAAAGTACATGACAAAAAGCTGCATACTTCTTGAAGGTGAGAAACAAAGAAAAATCCAGAGTCTACTATTGGAAAGAAATTTTTGTTTGCCTTGGGGTTAGACAGATGGAACAATTTTACTGTAAATGCACAGGTAACAACAGCTGTAGACTTAATTTCTTCTGTCATTTCGTAAGACCCGGTGTGCATTGCCCAACTTACAACAACAGCTAAAGAGGATTGATCTACATTCCAGAAGAGTTAGCAGCTCCTGAACCAGGCTGGTAAGTCTGAAATTTGTTGTCTTGCAAAACCAAAGGGGTATGCACAATCTGGGGGAAAAAGTGCATTACGTTCAGAGAAAAAGCAAATGGAGCTGATAGGAGAGAGAAGAGATTTTTAATACAATACTCATGCAAATCTCTTAACTTTGGTCTCTATCCATATGCCAAAAATAAGATCTTTCAATGCCACACACTCAGCTCACATCAAAAAGGCTGGCCTTTTGAAAAATTCTGGGTTTTTTTTTTTTTGCCAGCACAGATACTACTACCAGTGTTATAGTCATGCTGAAAAGGAGATATTTGTGGGGCACTGAAATAATACTCCCAGAATGAGTCTAAACAAGCTTCCCTGCGCAGACAAACACAAAAACCAGTGTCTCCCAGTGCCCCAGTGTTCACTCACAAAAAGTGAAGGTGACCAAGCTTCCACCATCCTGAAAACATCGACCTTTCTCACCCAGATTTTGAACTCTTTTGGAGAGAAGCTGCCCTTTTCAAGCACTGAGCTCCATAGCATGAAACCTTAGAAAAAACACTCTGCCTATCCACCCCAAAGTAAAGCACCCAGTCTCACCAAGTCAGCAAGTTCTCTAACCACTTGCAGCCATCTGAACCCATGATGTCTTCAGCAGGCAAAAATACATCCTAAATGACAGGTTAAGTCCCTTAAGGACTCTCAAGATGGCAGGCTCATGACTGAAAGTATACACAAGTAATTGTTTTGTCCTTACAGGTCCTATCATTCTCTCCTTGGGACTTTTCCTGCTTCATGAAACCGAGATTTGTTCCAAGCAGAATATGCACTGGCCATTACTATTTACTCCTCACTGCTATTCAATGCATCATGCTGCAGCACTGGCCCAGGACCTCATTGTGCCTTCAGCTTTTCAGAGGGACAGGACCTACTCCTGCTCCAAACCACACAAGAGCTGTCTGGCCACACCTGGACAACAGCAGCATATCAGACTTGATTACATAGCTGCCTGCCCACTGCTGACCCAGGTACCTTCCAATCCCACACCCTTCTGAGCACACCTGCCATGACTGGAAAAACACAAGGCTGAGCCCAGGAAGCAACATGCCCGTCAAGACAAGGCTTTGGTTGCTTTTATCTGTCTGCACTCATTTCAGTACGCTGGATACACAACCCTGCTGGACATGTTGGAGTGCTGTCATTACAGTAACACCAGTGAACAGTTCCATCTCCTTGGTGACTTCAGTTCATTACTTGCTTGCATATCATAACTTCTGGCCTTGTTGAACAACCCCAGGACACCAAGAGACTGCAGAAGAGGCTGTATTTCCTGTGAAAGGTTGTCATACTCTGGACAGGCCCTTCTACTATATGACTTCTGAATGAAGCTGCGACCCACTCATTCAGAGACCTAACAAATACTGCATCTTAACACTAAAGTCACTAGTCAGACCAGCAGTGAGGTCAGTTCTCCAAACCAGACCTCCAGCAAAATCAAAGACATCCATTTTGTGAATCAGATTAAGTCATTCTGCAGGAAGGGAGAGGTCTGCACCTCTAGTTACCACCTGCATTAGAAAAGTGCTCAAAGACAATTTGGTGGGCTACTTCTCTGCAGCTTAGTCTCCTGTTGCCCAGATTAGGTCTTCCCGCCATCCCTGAGCACAAAATGCTGTAACAACTTAGCAGCATCACTCCCAGTGCTCTAGCAGAATCAGCTAAAGAATTACATAAACGAGAACACAGCTTGAAGCATTCAAGGAAGAACTAGCTGACCGACCAGCCTTTCACCATCCTTCTGACACACCATGTAGATAAAAGCTAAGCTTTTTTCCTCCTTCCATTATACAAACAATACAGTATGGCAGTCATACAATGTAAGGTCAGGTTTCTTGCCTGCTTGAAAATCTTTCGGCCTCTCCACTAACCTAGGGGGAATGACTAGAATGCTATTGCTGCAGTCTCCCAGTTACTCTTCCAGAATAATCTGTAGCATGATTCTGTCTTAACCTAGCTTGAACTTCAGGCAAATTAGTTTCAAATAAAACAAAGCATACAGGCTAAAACGAGTAAGAATTTTTTCTCTGCCTAATGTTTTTTAGTAGAATGTATCCTTAACTTGTAGGATAACTTATCAAACTGCACTAAAACAGATGTGCAGTTGTGGGACAGCATCTGTAACTACAGGAAAACAAAGACTAAAAGGACTATTAATCCATTCTTCAATGAAAAGATCTGATATGGAGTCGAGGAGAGAAACGGATTTCCTCCTCCTTTTGCATACCGTGTTTTGCACTCTTTCAAGGGAACCCTGGGTGTTCCTTTGAATTCTGTTCTGGCTTTTGAGTTAAAAAGGATGCTGGTCGACTAATTCATCGAGCCTAGCAAAAAACATGTTACAAGCTTGACAATGGCACACAGCCATCACAAGACAGGGCTCTAGCCCACTGTCACCACCAGCTACGTTTACGACTGCAATCATGGTACACACTCAGGATATCAGGACTCTTGTGCTACGTAATGTACGATGTGTCTGTCTTTATGCATTGGCCACAAACCTAGAAGTATAGCTCCTTCTGCTGCACAGGAATGTAAGGCAGAGCAACACACAGAAACCCTGCTCTAGTCCAAGCTGAGTGACTGAAAACAGTCAGAACAGTGCTAGCATCTTAATTAATGTTTTGCTTCCATTAAAAAAAAAAATGCAGAAGGAAGAAATTCCGTTTAGCCTGAGGGTACTATTTTCTTCTGCAGGTCAAAACGTTTGCTCATGGGTTCCCAGTGCCCTTTTACAGCTTAAAATCAAATAAGACAGTAAATTGAGGAAAACAGGGAAAAGAAGCGGGGAATACACTTTCCTCTGTGTTTCTCCAGCACCTAGCACAGAGGGGTCCAGCACTGTGGATCTTGGCACTACAACTAAACAAACAATAGACCAGCATTATGTTAGGAGTTGAAAGTACTCTTTACCTGCTGGAGGTTGACCCCTGCATCCAGTAGCTCCTCTACTGCAGATGATGGCATGGACACATTATGATGGAGGAAGTCAGAGAATGTCTCATTGTCAATCAGGAAATCCCGAAGTTTCAGGTCTGGAAAGTGACAAAACAAGCAACATTCTGGTCACAGCAAAGGCAAAAGGAAACTCGTGTGAGCTCTGAACAGGAAAAGTCAAGCTGACAAATGGGGGAGAGGGAATTACAGAAACCATAGCGCAAACGGAAAAGAGAAGTTGCTGGTAAAGTGCTCTGAAACTTGGCAGGCTTCAGGAATGTTGATCCATGATGCCTTGGTCTCAAAAAAACCCCAAACCAACAACAAGAAAAAAAATCAGCCTTCAAAAACAACTCCCATTAATATCATTACTTCAGCTCAATTTGCTCATACATACACAGAAGCAAGGCACACCAAGCTACTCCCTGATCTGAAACCTACTACAGCATTAGCACTTAATCCCTGTGTTGTTACTGACCATGGGACTGAGTTGGTATATGGATTACTGAGGGATTTACTAGCCTTTAGTTAATTATGTTAATAGCTGATGTAGTCTACCATAAATTTCAAAGTCTGACATATGCAGACACACAGGTATGATACAGATTCACACACAGATCTAGGAAACAACCTTAGCTACCTGGAATTAAAAAATACATTTGCAGCATTGTTTCCATTTCCTTTCCCAAATGCTTCACCTTCTCAAGCCATTGGTGTTCCAGCTCTTGACTTGAAAACAAATTTGTACCTTCATCATAGCAGAGGGGAACCATCTGGAAATCATAATCCAAGCACACTATCAGAGTCCACAAAACTGGATCTTAAGAAGCTCAAACCATTTTGGGTTGTTTTCTTGGGTTTTGTGTGTGGGTTCTTTTGGTTTTTTGTTTTGTGGTTTCGTTGGGGTTTGTATTTTTTTGAGGAGGGGGGGAGTGGTGTTTAATTTTGGTTTGTTTTTTGTTGTTGCTGTTTTATTTAAGAGAGAGAGGCCAATTCTATCTCCAAAATGCTTAAACAAGCAGTGATGAGCAAAGCAGCTATGCCAGGAGGAGGTGAGAGACCAGGTCCTTCACCAGAGTGAAGATTTCCAGGCTGAGGTAAGACAACTAGATAGGTGTCATGCTGTATTTTCTACTCTAGGAAGACAGCATGCCACAACCCAGAGCAAAGAGTGGAAAAGCCTGAGCTCTAAAGAGAAAGTAATGACATGGAAGAACCAGGGGCTTGTACCTTCCCTCCTCCTATAGGGGACGGCTGTAACTACCTTTTACCCCACCTCTTTTGCAGGAGGGGTTTTTTGGCTATTCTTTTCTTGTTTGGTTGGTTTTGGGGGTTTTTTTTGGTTGGTTGGTTTTGTTTTTTTAGAGGGTAGGTTTGGCTTAACTTGGGCAGGTGATAGTGTCAAGAATGGGCCCCCTCAGGAAAAAGTATGGTCTGCACTCAGGGTGCCACCGGAGGTGACAGGGAGACTGGGGGGATGGGATGCCACTTCTCCTTCCCAGCCCGATCCCGGCGGAGGAGCCGGCAAGGGGAGGAACCACGCGCTCTGCTCTTGCGGCACGAAGTACACGGGGTTACTGACGGTCATTGCTCCCTCATCTACATATCCAGTTACAAATTCCCCGTTGCCTTTTTGTTCCACACGAAAAAGTAAATCACCCGCCTCTGCTGAGGCAACGCGGAGGTTACTCTGGGGCAAAAGTTTCTCCCTCGCAGCAGGACCACTCATGAATATGTTGGTTTTGAGCACGCCGTGCAAACGCCCCACGGAACCCTGCTACCAAAAATCAACCATCACCCCCACTCCCTGCCCGGGGAAAGGCTAGGAAAAGATCTGGCTCCTGCAAAAACATAAAACCGTCCTTTTCTTTCCAGCAGAGGCTAAAGCACCCTGCTTCACTGCAACTGGAGGAAAAACTTCCCCCACCCCGATTCCTTGGTTACTTCCTAAATGTGCCAAAGTCCCTAAACACTTCTGCAGCTTGTTTATTTTTTGGTGAGATCATCAACTGTTCAGAAAGTCAGATGGACAAAGGGGTGGCTGACTGAAGACACACTGGCATGCAGAGATCAGATGTTTGCAAGCTTTTTCATTGAATCTGTCCCCATTTAAGATATTTTTCAAGCTTCTCTTAAAGGGCCACATGCCTTTTGGAGAAAAAAAAGGGTAGCCAAGCAATAATTCTTCCACTTTTCTGTTTCCTCAGTGTTCTGTTGCTTTTGGGTTTTGCTAGTCTATTTTGTCTGGGTTTGGCTTGGAGGTTTTTTGCCATATAGAAGCATGATTTTCCTGGTCAGGGAGATATTCTATGGGCAATTGCAGGAATGCAACCTGAACTACACAGATTCCTGCTGACCTGCCTGTAATCATGAGGGGGAGTAACAAAGAATCACCATCTTCCACAGCTGTAATTACCCAGCCCAGCATTAGAAGAACATTCATCCCCTGCCTTTTTTGTCATGCCAAGCATTTTCAGACTTGCTTAGCACCAGAATTTGCTGAAAATCAATGCTGCCTTCCAAGGAGCTCCCACAAACATCTGAAGGAGTTTTCATCATCATTTGGATTAAACCATGAAGGAAATAGAACAAGGTTACCAAAACTGTGGGGCAGTGTTTGGCTTCCAGATAGCTGATCATGAACCCAAGGCCACACGTGAAAGCTCTGTGAGACCAAGGGACTGAATCCCAACACCACGGTCCTGGCTGCAGTACCCTAAGCACACAGCCAGCCTTTCATACCATGCATTTTCTCTCCCACCCCATCTGGTCCTACTTCCAGGACTTGTGGGTCAGTGTCTAATGCAATCCCTCTCAATCATGGAGGATGCATAACAACTTGCACATGAAACCACAGCAGAGCACCGAACACTACAATGCATCTAAATTCTCTTTCTGGATACCTCAAAAACTCAAGAGTTAAGAGAGGCTTCCTCTTGAAAACAGCCATTCCTATCCAAGATGACTGCTTGCCCACTCGGGCCTAAGGAAATAAAAGAACATTACTTTAAAAAAAACCACTCCAAAAATAGAAAACAAAAGAAACAGGCAAGTCTTCTGAAGGTTAATACCAAGCTTACTTAATAATGCAAACACTTGGGGTGGAAGAACACATTTTACCACCATGGGCCTACTACTGCAATATTTTTCTGCCATAAAAATTTAGACACACTATCAAGTTACTCAAAAAGCATGAGACAAAATGTCAGCTCAAACATGGTACAACTTGCACGTCTCCTCTCTTGCTTGAGAGTGGCCAAGAGCATTGTTAAAATCAGCTACTGCAAGCTGGTAGGCATAGAACAACGCCAGGCATCACACTGGAGACCAACCTCTCCATGTACTTCGACATGGACATGCAGCCTCTCCTCTTCCCTCCCCTTCATCCTCCACAGAAAACCAAGGCAGCTGCAGCCCTGCAGGCTCCCTCACCCCCACCACAGGGTTCGGCCTCCTGGCTGAAACCATAGGCCCCAGCAAGCAAGCCAAGCCCCAGGCACAAATGGGGAGATAAACTTGAGGTCAGACTGAGCAAACACACTCAAAGACTGTCAAATCTGATGTGAACCATCTTGCTGATTCAGTGGTGGGATAGTCAGCAGAAATAATACTGAGACAGCTTTTCCCCATGGCAGACTACTTTTACAGTTTCAGTCCTGACACCAGTGGAGCAACAGCAGAGAACAGAGACTTTGTTTATAAACCACGGCAATAACCCCCAAAACCAACAGGTCTGGTAGGGCTGAAATGCCTTTGCTGTAATTAGCTCAGTTTGGGCACAGTATGGCAATGCAGCAGGAGACCATCCCCATCCACACAAAACAAGAAGAAGAGATGTCCATATCCCATGTGGGACAGGGAGAAAGATCCTTTGTATGGTCACATAAAGAAGCTTCCAGCACAACTGAGAACTCCCAGACCTGGAGGTCTTGCGCATTAACCACAAAGCTTCCCTTCCTCTCTGAAGTCACCAGTCAGGATTAGACAATCGCACATGGCAGCATTCCACAGATATTGTCTTCACAAAAGGCACAGCTGTCCTTCATTTCCACACAGTTCAAACGAACCTTGGGGGCTGCATTCTGGGCATCAAAATCAGAAACTCCTGGATTTTCATATCGAAGAGCATCTCCTATAGGACTGTAACACTGTATTACATCTTAAGATTTGCATTTTACTGACAACATTTTCCAGCACCTTCATGCCTGGGCACAGTGGTAGACTAGTCAGTCCTTGATTAAGAATGAAATTTGTGTGATAATAGAAGAAAAACCCCAAACTCAAAATGTATTCAAAGAGCTGAAGACAGTCACATGAATTAGCAAAGAAAAACAGCCTCTATGCTTGCTATATTGCTGATTAAAATGAACATCCAAATAAAACCACACATCATAAAAAAATAGCAAATCAGTGCTATGTGCGGGTCTCCCATGCAGGCCACAACTGAACACTGATCGTGCAGTGAAGGAGGTATCTGTGGTCCAAAAGCCACGGGTTTTTAGTTTCCTCATTCCAGAAACACATCCCCAGTTACTTTCACAAGCTCAAAAGCTGGGTCAAAGTGCAAGAGAAGCCATGGCTGGGAATCAGTTTTAATTTGCTGATCTCACTACAAGTACGATCATAACAGGTCCCATAGCAAGCAGTGACAATTTCCAACAACACTAGGAAAATCCACAGACAAGTGGAAAAAAATGAAGCTTCTAGAGGCAGATTACAGAACAAGACTCTTCTCAAACTTCTCTCCCATTCTTTCTTCCTTCACTGAGAAGCACAGAGGGCTCATACCTTCCTCCAGAAACTTAATGGTGCAATGTCTTTTAAAATTAAACAATAGGGTGGGAAAACAGAACCCCACGGAAATTGTGGCTACGTTTTTCATATCCTGAACACTGCTTTCTAAAAATAAAAGGCATGCAAATGGTATTCAACATTATCTCAGTCCACTGTAGAGTACAAAGCTCACCAGGTCTAATGTTAATTTGTGGGGTTTCTTCCCAAAGGGTTTGTGCCCATAATCTACAATATACCAGGTTTTCAGCCACTTTACAGCTAACAAGCTCAATGAAAACACTGTTACAGTCAGATCTACTTCCCAGCTTCACATACCTTAACTCCCTATAAAAAACAAATAAAGGAAAGAGAAGGAGCTTCATGCCTTAAGTTAATTAAGCAACTAAGAGGAAAGCAGGGCAATATGTCTGATCTACAGACATGGCTTTTTGTCATCAGGGGATTTCACTCTCTACTGATTACACATGCAAGACTGAGAACAATTATGTTATTTTCTTTATATCCATTGCAGTTGGGGAGACTTGCTAGCCTTTGGCTAAGCCTGTATTCATCATAGCCAAATACCAATGCAACACAGCAGCTGGTATTAAATTCTGACCCTTATTTCTTACCACAGAGACTGCTCATAGGGCAACCCGATCATTTTTGTAAGAGCAATTAAGGCATCACAGTGAGATGAAACAGTGAGATAGGATGAGGCATGCAACCCCTTAGCTTCATTCTTTAGAATCAGCAAGGTTCCATAAGTGCCCAAGGAAGATAAAAGAGAAGTGGGTTCCCAGCTCAGCACCCATCGCCACCAACTAACAGAAAGAGCAAAGCAAGGAAGAATGTCAAGTGAGCAAACAAGGCATTTTCTTCTCCCTGTTCGAAGATGTCAGAATCAGTTTCCCATTCAGGTAAAACTGCACTTCTACAGCAAGGGAAGGCCCAGCCTGATCGCATAGCTGGCTGTCAAGTCTGTGCAAAACTGTGCCCAGGCATGACTGGAGAACAAGATCACAAGGCACCCTGGTCACACAGGCCTGTTTCACACAGGGCACTGCTTCTTCACTGGTCATACTTCCAGCAACAGGAGATTTGGACAACACAAGCCCATGGAGATGCTGAAGCTGAGACCAAGAGCTGAAGCTCCAGCTCCAACAGCTGAGAGCGTTTACTGGTAGGACACATGACCGCTACAAAGATTCTGGCTAGAAACCCGTCTTCCAGGAAACCCTTGCATGGTGAGACAACCAGGGCAGGCAAATCAAATACCGCCACAGAATTACCTTGTACACTGGAAATTTCTATTAATTTTTCATTATCTGGGAAGTATTCCTCCTGAAGTGACAGGTGCACTTGAACCCAACGAGTGTGATTTGCACACTCATTGCCTATCACCATGACTTAATGACAAAATATGTCTGATGTACTTCCCATAAAAATAAAAATGGGCTCTCAAACAGTTTCAACAGCCAAACCAAAGACTGAACAACTTGTAACCTGACGACCACCCAAAGTAAACTGACAACCACCCAGAGGAAACAGGAATCTCCTAATGGTGAACCATGCTACTGCACTGTACCCTACTGAGCCAATGACACCGACTGACAACGTGAAAAGCAAACTTGTCAGTGCTGGGCAAGGCAACAAGTTTTCACCTGCTTTCATTATACTCCAAATCTTGGACAACACATCCAAAAAGCATGACAAAGTAATATCTTTTAAGGTTTTTCATCTTGGTTTCTTAAGCCGTTACTATGTTTTAATTATTCTTTTCCTCTAGGGCAGCTTTCCCCCTGTGAGGTGAGAATAGCTCTCAGAGCTGCCTGTGTACCTATTAATGCTGGCAAGATCTAAAACTGTCCTGTGAAAAAGTTGGACAGCCATGCCCTGATTTGCTTACAAGAAATCAAGCAGCTCAGCAGGCCTGTTGTGCAGGATTGACTAGTGTGAAAATACAAGCCTAATTTGCTCACAGGCAAAGTGCTGTTCCTTCTGCAGCTGTGGCCTGACCTGTTTTTACAGTAGGCTACAGCTCTCTGCTCTGAGGCCATCATACACCAAACAGTGCTGCCTCTGCAGACACTAGATAACACCAAAGCGAACACCCCCTTAGCCAGGGCCCATCATCTTCGTATATCTGCCATGCCAAATGGTGATGTGTGTACAGAGGAGGCAGCCTGCCATCCATCTCCAGCTGCTAGCATCTCTCCTGAGAGAGAGAGAAATGTTGTGCAACAGGCCTGGGCCTTCCCTCTTGTCTTGGGACTGTGACATTGGGACCACCTCCATTCCTCTCCAAGTCACTATTTTTGCTTAGAAGAGCTTTAAATACAGTCCAGCACAATTACTCTGGCCGAAAGCACAGCTCTCAGCATGTAATAATGCACATACACAAACCAGTCCTCAGTTAGCCTTCACTGGGGGTACACTGACTTCAGGCATACAGAGCCCATTAAGCCAGCTGGGATCCCACCTCCGCCTTTTGTGGGAAGCCAGCAGCAAACACAAGGCTAATACATCCCTTTGTGCAGTTGGTAAAGTCCCAAAAGCCATCAAGCTCTCTTCCTGTATGACACATGTGACAAGAGAAAGACTCTGCGTCAGAAAACCAAGACACAGGCACAGAGGCAAAAGCCTCAGGCTGGTCACCACAGCCCTCCGGCAAACACAGCCTGCAGAGTTCCTGCCTACAGAGGGGCACACCCCAGCACCTCCCCAAGCCTCGCGTTATGCCACAGAACAGATATTCTCATCACTTTCTCCACCACAAGGCAAATTCTGTTATCAGCACAGACAACCATGAAACAGAGCTTGCCAATGGAAAAAGCAGACCGAAAACATGCAGAAATTATACTTCTAACAGTGCAAAAAAATTAAGCAGGCTTAAAGGAAACACCATAAGAATAGTCACTGTATTGCTTTAAGAAGCAAATCCTGAGCAGAGCTCCAAATTGCATGGTATTATAACTGGTTGAAAATTCTCCTCCTAATGTTCCCAATATAAGGACAAAGTGCAAACTTCTTAGCCTCTGAACTGGCTTGTCAGTCACAGAGATGACAGACCACAGATGTGACCATAAGAAATACTTCATTATTACAACAAAATTATTTTCAGGAGTGGTAAATGGAACACATTCAGGGATGGTACAGGCTACGGAGAATGTCCTCCAAAGGTCAAACCCAGCTCAGGGCAAGATGGGTCTTTCTACAGAGGCAGAAAGTAAGGCTTTGCTGTTAGGATTGGATTTTCACTGCACTAGGAACATTATGCCCTAGATAATATGCAGGTTTTAGATGTTTCAAAACATCAACTCAGAAAGTAAAATATATTAAAAACCCCAAACAAGAGAGAAACTGAAAACCAAAAGCCATGGTCACGTCCAGTCACATACCACCATTCTAATGGCAAACATAAGCATACAAGGAATGGCATTATGCTATTAAAAATTCATGGAGCTAAGCAGAAGTTGAAAGAATAAGCTGTGACCAAGGAGGACCCTGTCCAGAATTCTTTGTAGCTGAGCAAGTGACCTTAAATTTAGTGGAAATTCAAGTAATAGGAAAAAGCAGGGCTGGACATGTTAATCAAATGACCATTACTAATAGAAGAAGTGTTTTCGTAAGCCAGCTATATAAGCATGTATCTGTGAGACTGCTGGTTCAAAAGCAACCAGAAGACACTTATATGAGAATCATTCTGAATCCCCAAAACAAGCAGGTAGAACGAATCCAGCAGTACCCTCCTACTTGAAAATTATCACAGCACCACCTATCCCGTTTGAAGAGCTTCTCCCATGAAACTTGCATGTGTAATGATGAACCTTAAGCAAAATGGCAGGCAGAGCTTTCGAGGATCAAAGCACTGCAACTGTCCTGCACTTGTATTTGTTCCTTCTTATACAGAAAGGCTGATGAGAAGAGAAAAAGCTGCCACTCCCTTGGGTGTGAAGGCTCATCATGCCAGATATCTGTTCCTCTTACTTGTCACAAATTCGGGGAACCTGACTGACATATGACTTATTCTAAAGTTTAGCAAGATACCAAGTCTGCAGTCAGCAGATCATAGTAGCTCTTACTTTTCCTATGCTCAGGAAGACCTGACACTTTGGAATTTACTGCCAAGTACTAATGCTCCTTATCTAGCACACTGCAGCATAAGTCACCTTCAAAGCAAACAGTAAAACCAAGAAATGCTAAAGATTAACAACAATAATCCAATCATTAGACTGCACTTACTTTAACCAGAAACACTGTCTACTTCCACTGAAAACATATCTATATCTAAATTACTTCAACGTCCCATGATTGCTCCCTACATTTCAATTTAGCTGGTCATTGCAAAGTTACCCTTAGGATAGTTACCCTTGGATAGTTCTTTGGGTTTGCTTTTGAATCTCAAGTCCAATGGACAGGAACAAAATCCTCAAATTTCAGCACTAAAGAAAACATTATGTTTTCTGCGCCTGGTTTATGGCAACCTTTGCAACCATTCAAGCCCTTCACTACTATAAATCAGACTGTTGAGCAACAGCACTTCAAAATAATGGAAGAACTTTCTCAATCTTTGGGAAAGACTGAAAAACAGATGCTTAGAAGATAAGGATTGCCCAAATTCACATAAAGTTTTGACTGGAAATCATGGCTCTCATATTCTGAGTGTGACACTATACTACACTACATCAGGATGGTAGCAACAGACCCTGCCTTGGTAGTTTCAGGAGCTCATCCTTCCAGCTGGTTTTCTATTGGATTGCCAATATACTAACCATTCCTTCCCTTTGGTACTGACGTAACTTGCTGGCTGAAAATACACCCTGGAGCATTTGCACCACTCTGTTTTACACAGAGGGCTGGATTACTTCTAGACACAGAGAAGAGCAGTGCCTCCTGGTACTTTAGAAACCTGATTCTGTGTACCAGAGTCACAAAGCACTGCAATTACCTGAAGAAAATGGAATGTGTACTGCTGGAGAGGTTTTATGCATTATTTCTGTGGATACACTGGTAAAATTCCTTGCACTTTCTTAAGGTAGCAGCAGAGATAACATGAAAAAGAAGGAAAAAGACCAGGTAGGTGAGGACATTTGTGGTCTTAAAGGGCTACTTCATTGTCTTGATTTGTATTCTCTGGCTTTACAGCACACTGTTCCCCACCTGCTAGGCAGTGAGCATGTGGAACAGAGCAGGGTAAAACCACAGGTGATGGCTGCTGACCATGTTGTCACACAGTTGTGCCTTTGCTACAATGGAAATTGTTGGGACAATCGACTTCCAAGTCCACATCATGTCTCAAGTGTCAAAACCACCTTTTTTTTTTTTTTCCTTTCTCCCTACTGTTCTGAAGTAGCATTTTGTTGAGTAGGCAGCAGCTGCTGCTTTCCTAAGGAGCTGGTTGGCACAAGCCAGAACAGGCACTCAGACTTCAGATATTGCTATCTTTGCAGTAAGCTGTCTTTATCCCATAAGCAAATCTCCTTCCGGCATACATCTATGCTCAGTTAGCTTCAGATATGGCCCAGTTATGTTTCAGCTGCACTTGTTAGAATCGACGGAGAACTATAAGGAAAAGACCTTCAGAGATACAATAGTTTATGTTTATTAAGTTCTGACGGTCTGTGGTTACATAAAACTTCTGACAATGTCAAGCAAAGACACATCTAAATATTACCTCAGGTAGTATGCGCCTCTAAAAACATATGTTTAGAAGAACAGAAAGGTTCAGGGAGGGAAAGAAAGACCCACCACGAAACACCGAAACTCACAGGAAAGGGTCTTATTTTAAATCCTTTTAAAGGGTCTCTTATTGCACCATCCTTAAAACTAAAGCTAAACTAGAAAGGGAAGGAAACTCTGGCTGTTTACAGAGGATGTGTGTCACAGAACAGCATGAATCTCCCCCACATATAGCACACAGAATGCTGCCAGGTCAGCATAAAAAAAAAAGCTAGGGCTAGATCTTCAGCTAACAGATGAACTACACTCCACTAAATTTTCAGAACTACACCAGTTTTTTATCAGCTGAGGATTCCTGATACACAGGCCTAAGCAATACGCAGTTTTAACAAACTCTGTTAATTATTAACACTTAGTAAATACATAAACATATGCATTTTTTTTAAATTCTGCAGCTGTTGCATTTAATTCAATGGATTTTTCCAGAATCTTGAAAACAAAACACATGAAAGTGTAAGCATAAACCTGTAAAGTGAATTAAAAACATATTTCTAACAATTCACAACTACTACGCCATAAAACACAGAAACAGCAAAAATACTCTAGGGAGAGAATGTTGCATTTTAATGAAGCTGCAAAGAAATTCAGCAACAGGTGGCAGAATATTTTGCTTGATTTTAGTCAAGATCCTGGTATTAGCACTCATTTTATGACCAAAAATATTTAAATAGAACATGAAAGCCTGCCCAAAAATTGAACTGACATGGATTAAAAAAAAAAAGGAAAAAAAAAACCAGTCAAGCAATGCTCTATCTTTTTGCCTGTGTAAAAATGAACTTGATTCACCATCAACATTTTTTAAAAGCCATCAGCTTTTATTGCCTCCTGACTGCATTGAAAACTGCCACATCCTACTGCGTTTCAGAATGAGGGCAGCTGTTTATTTATTTAGCTCACAGGAATGCTGTAAAAATTAGGTAATAAGTGTTTGTAATGAATGCTGAAGATAAAATGTATGATTACTAGAGATGGCTCCAAAGCTGAATATTAACTTGAGTGATATGGGAGGTCAGACCCAAATTAGGCACTCTGGCCTCAGTACCAATCAAACACAGAAGTGCACAGGGCTTTTTCCAAATGGGGCAATTTCATAATCTCCACTCTCATGAGAGCTCAGGCCCATGGAAATCCCCCGAGAAAGCTGAACTTTTCGTCAGATAACAGTATTACAAATTTCCTAGGGGACTACTAACACTAAGCTCCATGTGAAAAGTCTCGATCCTGCTGTCTCAAACAACCTCAGACTGTAGCTTAAGTAAACCAAATGTAATCTTCCACAAATCAGGCAATTTATTACGATTCTGAGATTAGAAGACAAATGCAGAATTTGCCAGAGTGGAAAACGTAGAAAATAAATGCAAATTGAAGCTAAAGCAGCGTAAGTTTTGGCAACATAGTCCTGACATTAGCAAGCTGTACTGACAAGGCTGCATACAAAGAGGGAGATAATAGCAAAGTGTGAGAGGTTTAACTGTTCACTTAACACTCTCCACTTTATTTGCTGGTTTAAAATAAAAGTCAGTGTTGACAGACAAGGCCAAAGACTGAGGGAAACACCCGTAACTTTTTAAGATGGTCCTACTTCTGCAGCACATACTAGTATTAATTACTGATAAGCACAGTAAGCAATTCTCATTTTCTTTACCGTAGTGTCTGTATCTAGACAAGTGAAGAAAGATAAAGGTGGTGCCCTCAAGAAATGGCAATTTGGTATCTATTGGAATAGCTCTGTTGCTAATTGTAGTTATGGGCACTGCTGACTCCCCTATGTGCAGTCAAACCATTAACCAGCACTATCAGGTTATTTGCTTCTAAAGTAACCATATTGCCAGTGCAGCCTTATGCTGACAAGCTTGCAATTCTCCTCATGTGTTTTCAACAGCACTCACAAAATATTCTGCGACAAGATTCTGAGAAATGTTTTTCTCAAGCTCCTGTCACCTAGTATAGTGCAGACACTACAGCAAGACCAGATTTAACATAACACTGTATGTGTTTTTTCAATTCCCCGTTCAAAGAGATTTCAGTCTTGCTCTCTCACATCCATACATACCTACCCAGAATCAAAGCTGGCATAATTCTAAACTTCTCTCTTCCAAAGCATCTCTGTAGAAAGGAAGTTTAGACCAAAAGCAGGCACTAAAGCCCAGTTCTACAGAATCAGAATACAGCAATACACACTATGCTATACATGTTTACCCATCTCAACCTCTAAGCAAAGTCATGTAGTAACAACTGCTCATGAACAGTCCCATGGAAAACAAGTACAATTTGCCTGGGAACAGATTTAAGAGTACAGCAGACGTTTGTACCTTGATCTCTATCAAGATGATTTTATTAGTTTAATCACATCCTTGGCACCCAAATAAGGAAAGCAGAAGCAGGCTCTATTGAAAGTGGTAATTCCATATGCAGTTATATTGTAGTTACAGGATGCTATTTTCTGAATTATGCAAATATCATGCCTCCTAACTAATTAACGCTACCTACCTAACTGCCCAATAAAAAACCTGGGACAAACACTGCCGTAAGAAGTCCTTCCACCTTTGCACATCTCTTGACTGTCAGCCGTCCAGTTTCAGCTTACGACAGAAAAAATAACAGACACATCAGATTCACACATATTTTGTCCACTACCTGTAGTAAGGGACTTAAAGTGCCCTTCCAAGAATGTTTTGGAAGTGTTTTTCCAGAAGATGTGCAGTTGCCTAAACAATTTCCATTTACTTAAAAAAATAAAATCTAAGGACATTCGTGTCAGCAACACAGAGATTTGAAGAAATTAATTAGACAAATGTCAGAAAACTGCCATGAGTACCTGAATCTCCTACCCAATCAACATGGCACACCACAATCTTTGTGCAATCCAAGTACCCAGTATTGGCCACTTCTTCCAATTGCTCATGGTGACAGGCTGCATCTGACTGCAGCAGAAATCACAGTGGTCCCCACACGGTCCCAGGCTCACCTTCCTGGAGGGATGCTTTGGGCTGGGAGGAAGTAGCAGCCAGGAATGCCCTAGGGACTTCTGCTGAGGGCTAGTGCAAGGTAACTGGTACTGAAAACACAAAGGTAAAGTAGCTTTCCTATCTGCCCCAATAAATCAGGATCTCTCTGCTGATACCATAGCATTTTTGGCAACACTTTTTCCCAGCCTAAAGGAAAGGCAAGGACCTGAATGTCTCTGTGGAGCACACTGTCAGAGAACCCATGTGTGTATTTATGCACAGCAACAGGAATGCCACCCTGCCACAGTTGGTGTTTCTGGGGATGAAGGCCACCTGGAACACACGGTTTGCTAGTCCTCATTCTAGCCTGGCTGGATTTTGCTAGGATTCTGCCCAAAGGAAGTCAGGGAGAAAACCAGTTTAATTATGGCATAAGAATCAACCTCAATGTTTAGCTTGAGGGCATGGGGTCAATTTTTTAGGGACAAGACACGGAGGAGGGTGTTAGCCATCACATTAATGTCACCTAGCAGATAATGTATGACATCCTGTTTACCTGAGCAACCTATAATCACACAGTAATACACAAGCCACCAGAAAACCTCTCCCAAGGCTCTTCTTTAGCCCAAGCCTCCTACCATCCTTTACCTGTTAAATAAAAGAAGCACTAATAGCACTGACCAGACAGGCTGCAAACTCCTTCAGTCTCAGTATTTCTGTGCAGCAGAGTGCAACATCAGCAAAGAATGCCACCCAGTTGATGTTTCTCCTCTACCATGAGCAACACTAATCCAGCAAACAACAGGGACAGGCAAGGCACATGTGGAATAATAGCCTGAGATCTGATGCAATTTCTTAGGCGATATTTGTTTCCCTCTGCCTATTTCATTGCTCCATTTTTGTTTAGTTGGGTTGGCTTCAAGAAAAATAGAAACATGCCCTTTGAGATCACTGAAAACTAAGCAATGCAGTAAATATAGCCAGGTTGGCTTATATCTGCAACTTTTAGCAATAACCAAAGAAGATGGCTTTAATTATATCTGTTAATTTATTATCCTGTGGCACTGCAGAACAAAGTATTTTGGAGTCTTGCAGACAGAAGGAAGAAATAAAGAAAGTATGCATCAGCGTCAACAGCAAGCTGTATCTCCATCTTTCAAAACAGATAAAAAGCTTATTTCTTGCTAACACTTAACCTGATAAATGGCACTGAGGCCAGCTGCAAATTCAGTGCCTGCAAGCAGCAATCCAAACCTACTGCAGCTGGCAATCCCAGCAGCCTTGTCATGCTCTTGAAAGTGCCGTCACCAAGGTCTTTGACTCTCTGGTCTGATTTGCACTCTGCCTTATCATGAGTGTTAAAGACCTTGGTGACATTGCTGGACAGAGATGTAACAAGTGGAACAGATAGGGCACCTGGCACCTGCCTGCAAAATTGATTGTGTTGTGGTATGTGTGTGTCTGCACGTAGATTTCACTGCTCAGGGCTTGCTGGAAGCAGCCACACAACAGCAGCGCCCATAGAGCGTGACAGCTGCATGTGCTGAACTCCCTCACACCCCCAGTTAGCACTTAATCCTGGCCAAAAAGTGTTGCTACATGAAGCAACACTGGACTGTTCCTTACTGATAACACCTTCCTCTCCAACAGAGAGCTCTTCTCTGCTGTTCCTTCTCAAACTCCTGCACAAACAGCCCTGTTCTGAGGAATTCTCCCACCTCATCAAGAAGTGCCTAAGATAAAAAGCCTGTTGGAATGAGTGCATAGCGTGGCCTGAACAAAACCTTAGTGTCCTACCTTGTCTTTAACAAAGACACTGACTTGAACATACCTGTGCAAGCACCTTGAGCAACCTGCCATCTTAAGGAGGTCTCTCGTCCCCAAGGTTCAGCTCATGCAGAATTTCAGATCAGATGACTTAACAGTCACACCTTGACCATTAGTTTGTGAGGGCTGTTTTAAAGAAGGTTCAAGTGAAAGGACTTTGGCAAATGGTCTCTAAAGAGATTCCGATGTCAGAAGCCAGATACACACATGAATGCTCTGCTTGACTAGCATTAGCTCCAGTTCATATGCCGGCAATGAGAGATCAACTCCTGGACACCTATTTCAAAGTCATCACGCAGCAGTGGGAAGAGTGTGTGAGGGGAAAAGGGAGCTGCAGACGCTCCAACAGAGCCCACGTCACACACCAGGGAGCACACAGTCCATCCCACTGGGGAAGATGCAAAGCTGCGCCTGTCTGCACCACCAATTCACATGGCTTCAGGTCCAGGCCAGAGCTAAAACATATAGGATATTACAATGTTTTCAATTATTGATAATTAGTCCTCCTGCTACTGCGGGAAACACATGTATAAAGACAATGCTTTCAAGCTGGGTGGTGCACTTACATCTGGCATCCACTCCTACTGTCTCCTCAGGTTCCCAGAGTCACTGGAGGAAACGCCCCAGAGTGAAGAGGATTTACATCTCTCACACCTCATCGTCAACAGCAACTGAGAGTTGACCTTCCTTGCACAGGAACCTAAGCACTGCTAAGTATAAATACATGAGTGCTTCTAAGATTAGAGGATGCTGTTTCATGCATGCTGTCAGGGAATGAATCACACAGCCAAGGAGTGGGCAGCAGGGTCCATCAAGCTGGAACGCTTTGTAAACGAGCATGAGGACAAACAGGCTTTGTTTCCAAAAGCCTTACCAACAATGGACATTCTGTCATTCTAATGACACAGAGGCTTGATTTTTTGATTACAGATTTGAAATATTTTATTATAGAAATATAATCTATGATGACTGGGTCTAACGCTTGTTTTCGTAGTCAGTCCACTAGTCTTTACAGTGGAGAGAAACATGAGCCTTCTGACTTTCAACTTGTACAGTACTACATATGCAAAATGCTTCTTGGAATCACTCCTCCCCCTCAAACCTCCCCAGCAGCGTGAGCTTCAGCTTATGGCTTTGATAGTGTTCTCGTAAATGGCCATGTCTGACATCCACTGCACATCTCAATACAAAACACCACACCAGTATCTACTCTTTGGAGGAGTTAACTTGCCAATACAAGTGTAAAAGTAGTACTACTAAAGTGTAAAACACTACAACTAAAAGCGTAAAACCAGTGACAACAGTATCTGTCATTCTGATGGAGACAGCTTGCTCCCATCAAATCAAACCAAACAACTGAAGATATCGATGAAAACAATATTAAACTTTTTCTTGGGAAATAGTCATCTTAACTCATTTTGGCTGTGTTCATTATGCATCCATCTCGGCACAAAGGGTTCATCCTGCATCCTCTCCCCTCTGAAGCTGCTGCAGATTTAGGTAAAAGCCTGAGGATGCCACTCACCAGTTCTCTGAGTAAAAAGAGAGGAGGCCTGGTGGTATGGACACTGAGCTCCTCAGCAAGGAGGAGTGTCCTTTATACACAAGTATCAACTAATGCTCAGAGTCAGCAGACCACAGTATTAAGTGCAGATCTGATCACATCAGGATTCTGCACATCCCTGAAGGGGAGAGAGGAGGGTTAAATATCCAAGACAAATACCTTGCACAGTCCATGTTTGTACATACATTCAGCACATACCTGCCAACCTGTCACTAACCAGATTATTCCAAGGTGACCTGCAATGTACTGAGCAACACAGGAAAGAATGTAAAAACACCATCTCTGCTTAAATTGTGCTCAGCACACAGAGTATGTGACATTACTCACATCATACCAGGTCAGATATTTTTCTTCCTGCAGCGTGCCTGAGCCATCCTCAAATGAAGAGAGCTAAGAAGAACTACAGCTGTGAAACCAAGGACAATTTTCAAAAAACTACCTATGTCCAAAGAGCTCCCCATGATCCATAAAGGCTGTAGGTGAAGACCCTCAGTGGCTGTGGTCCCTTTTCTATTGCCCTGCTGTATGTCTTTCTAAACCATTACTTTCCATCACTTCCAGTAGACACATGCCACACTAAAACAGCAGACAAGACAGATAATCTTTCTGGGAAGAATATCCCAAAAACCTTTTACAGGGTGCCATGTCAGAGAGACCTGGCAGAATAGCAAGGGATCTGCCACATGTCCTGAGACAGGACTGAGTTCTTTCATGTCCCAGCTCTGCTGCAAGCTTCCCATGTGATCCCACACTAGTCACTAATTCATCTGCACAGGACAGGAAGGCACACTATCCTTTCACACAAGCTAAAAACGGAAGAATTCTAATTTTTCATGGGAAATAGGGCTGTGCAAGCCCCCCAGACAGTTTTCTTTTGTACCCTGCCATTCAAAATCCTGCCAGACAATATCAGAGAGTGAAGTATACTACATCAAACAGTCTTATAGGAACAAAAAAAAGCCCCTCCAAAATCAAACACAAAAAGGAAATGGATACTTCATTGTCAGATAATAACCAGTTTTCAGTTCGTAAATTGGAGGCCAACATCAGCTTTTCCCCATCTGTGTTCTTCCAGCACACTTCCCTCTGGAGCTCAGGCATTAGAACACTAAATTGTAACTACATTGTGTTCACTGTTTGACAAAATATCAAAATAACTAGTGCTTTCCAAAAAGACACACTACTTGGACTCCTTTGAGGAAACGAGCACTTTGACTAACTTCAGTGCGCCCAGGATTATAATTTCACATCCAAAACAGCTGCTGTTTTTGGCATTACACACCACCTCTTTTCTCTTCCACCAAACAAATTAAAGAGCACACAAAGCTCTGACACAGGAGAGGCTTAAGGTACTTCTGCAGGATTGGAAAAGGTTCGGTAAATAGTAAGTTATAATTGCATATATTCACATGATGGCACATTCCTCAAATTTACACACACACAGAATTAAACAGACCAGAAATACCAGAAATTGACTCTTTCTATCAGGCTCTTACCTAAGCCAGAGGAGTTTCCCAACTTGCGTAGATTTCCCAGGACCTTCTGGACATCCTTTATACTCGTGTCCTGTTGGCTGTACAACAGTAACCTCTTGGCATCCGAGAACAGGCGGGAAACGCTGGGGGAAAACAAAAACAACTAGCAGTCATCAGCTCCGTGAGCCACCATTCACAGATGCTGTTTTACATACCAATTCCAAACTTTAATCCCCTCTGGTTATGTCACTCCAGCACAAAAAACTCTTCCCTCAGTGACCACCCTGGGACAATTCAAGGAGCCCAATAGAAGACATCTGCTAATGCAAGGTCAGTGTAAGTTACATTGGGAACATCATGCATTTGAAAGCATTTTTAGGACTGGGATGGACAGGGCTTCCTGCTGCCTAGAAACTGCTGCTTCTTAGAAGCACAGTGATGTAAGAATGTCCTTGCTCCTTTCAAATGCTTCTCCAGGTTGCAGACACATTATACTCTGCATTAAGCCTATCTTTCCTGACAGTATGAATGTAGCAAGTAAGGCAAAGTATAGGAAAGCTGGTCATAAACTGTGCTTGCTGCATCATGTTAGCCACTAATAAATGATAAATGTCAGGAAGTATCCCCTAAACCTGTTCAACTGCCTCTCACTCTACACCGTTCACAGGTTCATTAACCAGGGAAAGAGATGCTCTGAAAAAAGAACATCTTAAAAAGCCTTACCTTTCTACGGGTCAGATTCCGAGCCCAGATAAGAGAATGGACTCAGTCCTTACCCAAAGCTTTTCATTTACCAAGAGCTTCAGGTGCCTGGACTTGGGAATTCTGCACACCTACCAGCTGTCTGCTAGGCCCTATGAACGTGGTAACTGAAGAATCTGGTACTTCAGAGGTGGTAGAAACCACAAAACCCTCACTAGCGTAAGATTTCACAACTAATTGGTGACTTCCAAATATCCCTCTTCCCCACGTTTCCCCCAGAAGAGAGATGAGGCAGAAGTAGACAGACTCACATGGAGGCATTGAAGTTTCCAACAATACCAGGGGATTCCCCAGGAGTTGGGTAGCGGAAACATGGGTTGTTGGCATTGCAGATGATCCCCTGTATCCATGGCAAGGTTCCTGCTGAAGGCATAGCTTTATTTGGAAAGTGACCTACAACAGAAACACAGGAGTTAGGAGAAAAACATACGATACAAGCCTCTACTACACAGCATTGTATTTGAAGAGCAGTCCTAACCCTGCACTGGTTATTGCCCCAAAGTGCTCATGAAAGAGCAGAACAGCCAACACTAAGAAGGACTGAGCTTGTATTAAGACTCTCCATAGTGCTCTTTCAAATGTTTTTGCTGAAGTCTAAATCCTTCTACTTAAGAACTACTGAAGTCGTAGGCCAGAGTTTACATCCTGTTTAAGAACAAAGCAGTAACAAACTACTCATGGCAGATATCCACCAGTACGCCACTTAGGTACTTTTGAATCCCATACCCCACAATGACAGGGGAAGAAAGGCCTCCCTTGTATAATCCTGCACCTTAGATAAGCTGTGAGGCTGCTTTTTGCAATGAGCTCACTTCCTCACTCCTGCACTAGGGAAGGGATCCACCTAGGGAAGGTTATGCCCCTTCCTCAGTATGTCAAAGCTCAAGACTCAGAGGATCAGATACCCACCCTTCCCTCTGGTGTCCACCTCATCCTACCAGCATGCCTGCAATCACTTGGGGCTGGCTCCTGCACAACCCCAAAGGAAGTACCAAAGCTCAAGAAAGAAGTACCAAAGCTGCTGAATTACAGCAAGGATGGTTAATGTAGGTGGCTGAAGGAAGATGGGAATCTTATCAGCCCTCCCTGGAGAAAGCCAAGGACTCTGTGCAGGAGAAAGGTGAAGGAAACGAAGGTTTATTGTTTCCAGCACCCAGGGAACTCTTGTTCCTAGTTCTCTGTTCAAAATAGAAGAGCTATTTACCTGAGCTGTCTGACTTTTGTTTCACTTTTTTTGTCCTTGGCTGAGGGGCTTGGGGAGAAGGTAGGGGTGGAGGAAGAAGAATAATGCTAAGACTTTCAGGTTCCTTTTGTAAAGTTTCCCAGAGAACCACCTTCTCTGTCCTCCATGCCTTTCATTTTACATTGTTAGTAACTCCAAGAAAATGTTCAGAGCAATACAGAAAGAGGAATGGCACACAAGAGTTTGACAACTTTTTAAACACAGTGATGCATATAACAGCAGTTTCTCCAAGAGTAAAGCAGGAATCTGCTGGCTTTAAATCAGATGAAATACACAGAAAACAATGCAACAGCAAATCATTTTCAATTCCATTGCTAAAACATCTAGCTTTTCAGAAGAGATTAGTCACTTCTTGTCAGATTCTCTCCCTCCCGCCCCCAATAAAGGGCGTTTTGAATACCTTGAAGAGTCACAGGAACAGAAAAGAACAGTTCTGCAAGACACAAGACAGCAATCTGGCTCAACAGGAATCTAAGATCTCTTCTCTGCCTGGTCTGGTGAAAGCCACGTAACTATCACTTCAAAGTTAATTGTTCCTCCATATCTTAAAGAGAAAACTTCCTCACACTAAGCCAAGCCATTAGAAACAAGAAACCCTGACAACAGTCCAATACTTGGTTCTTCTCAAACAGGCAAAGAAAACCGAAAATTTTACTTGTTTGTTGCAAAAGACTACCAAAAGGCTGTCTGGAGGCTTGCACTTGCAAAGCACTTGCACACAGCTGTGTTACTGCTATCCCTAGGCATTACCTACAAATGATTTCATAACAGCATACAACACTGCCACTACAGATAACAATCCTACTTCCCTTAAGGCATCCACAGGGTTGCCAAAGAGTTCGCCATGAGCCCAAAAGCCTTCTTTCTTTCTATCTCTGCTCACAGTCCAGCGAAAACTGCTTCACTTCACAACACATCCACATCTGTCAGCGTGAGTGAATGTTCAGTGAAACCAATCCAGACAACACAACTTAGAAACCTATTCACAGAAACTCTTCAAAAAAATGAAAAGGAATTAGCCATGAAAGTGAATTAAAAGTTACCAGATGCCCTAAACTCTATGACTGCTGAGGACAATGTAAGAAGGCAGACAAAGCAATAACAGCCAACATAAATGGGAAGGAAAAAGGACTGCAGGTGAAAGACTCAAAACTATGCTTATGACACCATGGAGCCAGAGCAAATGTTTTACAAGAAGCCTACTGACTAGCAAGGTCAATCTAAGTAGTTCCATGAAATTACAGCTCTTGCTAGGTTTGATTTTATATACAGCCCTGCCATACCTGAAATGAACTACCATTGAGGCTGCTTGTTATTTATAACTGAGTGCTTATTGCTTCTCTTCAGCTTCATGTCTATATTACAGGTATCTCTCATAATGTCACTGTAACTTTCAGTCAGAAGAGGCAGTTCAAATACCACATAAAGTATGAGATTTAATTTAAGTTAGCTTTAACTATGTTTTTGAGTGCTGAAAAAAGCCAGTCAGGCAGTATGTGGGACCAGCAGAGTCCAAAGTGTAATGGGAAACTGCAAACACTAACACCTCAGCTTTAAAAGACACTCACCAGCTTGAGCACCTAGCAAACAGCACAAAATGCCCCAGCCATTGCAAAGACAGCATGAGTGCTGTAAAAGCAAGTTCTTTCCTCATTTTAAGAAAGAAACACTTCAGAGGGCCCTTCAGAAACATGTTTTGCTGACCCTTAAACCTTACCTTGCAGTAATCAGGCTAAGGAAAGATAAACAAAGAGCTCTTCCACAATCAGCTAATTGCAGTATGAAGCTATCACCAAATACAGTAAAACACCAGCATGTTGCTAATAAACAAGTCATGCTTCCTAAATCAAATGGCAACCAAAAAGGCCTATAGCCATTTACAAAGAACAAGCTTCCTTTGAAAGAAAAGGAGAAATTTGCCCACTTAGGGTGCAAAGACAAAAGGAGAATTGTTTTTTCTCAGCAATGTATGACTGTTGAATATACTAAATGCAGAGCTGACACTGTAATGGTTAGAAGGAACGGAATCGCTCTTGTGCTCTTTTATGTGATACATTAATGCACTTTACTACCTGGAAACAAGATTGCTTTCTTAAGACATCAGAACACTGCATTCTTTTATGCTAAGTCACATACAGATCAAAAATGAAAAATAAGATATGGGTTCTGTGCAGGTTTTACAGATTTGTCACAGTTGTACAGCAAATTCTTGGGTAATATGAATACAAAATGAGAAACAGCAAGAAAAAGAGCAGCAATGTACAATCCTGGAACAACATCATCAGTTAACTGCAGTTCCCAAGGTGGAAGCAAAGGAGTTATTAAACCCTCCTGCAGATTTCCAACTGAAGTATGGAACCACTGCTCTTTGCATCTTGACAGCTGCATTATTACCCTCTAACCACGAAACAACAAGCATTCTGGGTGCAGCTGCTGTGTTTGGTACTTACATTCATGCTGCTCATAGGGCGGATATGAAAGTCTTACAGAGATCAGGATAAAGAAGATAAACAGAGGCCAGGCAACTTCGATCAGCAGCTGGAACTGGAAACAATAAAGACAAAGTATTAAGACATCATATTCAAAACAGAGGTCAGAACAGAAGTTCTAGGACAATCCACTTGTAAGCCAGAACAGTTTTGTAAGCACTGTCTCACTTTGCTTTGCCTACACATTCCAGGACCAAGAAGTTTGTTCCTCCAGCTTCAGAGGATAATCTGCAAAGAATTACAGTTTTTTCTCATTGATATGTGCCAGTTATTCAACTAAAACGGATGTGTTTAAGGGCTGTTTTTTGCTTCTTTTTATAGTTTTCTGCCCCCTGACTGAATGAAACCTCCCAATGAATCTTTCTAGCAATGAGCTGAATTTTTTATCCCATTTTTTGAGGTAGCGGGGTCTGTATATCCCACTCTCACAGTAGATCATTAAGCTTCTGCCCTAACACATCAGACATGGAAACTGTGCTGATGTATGCTATGCCAACTCTTTCAGTGCAGCAAAAGTATATTGGTATCTAGAAAGCAGAGCTACTAAGATCAGGCTCATATCTGGTTTCTGTTCTGTTCTAATGTACATTTTTTCCTGAAGGTAGGCAGCACCCACTGGTGCAGGTCATCTACAGAAAGGCAGTGAGTATCAGGTAAATAAAGAAAGAACTCAGTTATTTAGAGAGATGAGACAAGCTTGCTATTAAACACGCAACATTTCTTAAACAGAGAATTGAAGTGCAGAGAAATTCCCTGAGATATGTCACATCCCACAGAAGCATGTGGAAAAAGCAGCTCTGCAGCCTAGAGCTTCTGAGACACAAGCTGAAGTTTCCCAGACTTGAGCTTCACTAGCCACACCCCACTTTCCCACTCCAGAAAGACTGCCCAAACATATATTTTCAGTAAGCTATGAGACAAGGAAAACCTGAAAGCTTTTTATGCTGCTACTTCATGTTTTTCATCCATTAGGAGTAGGAGAACAGAGTGTTTCCTTGGCCAAGTGAAGAAAAATCTTTTCCACTTCTTTCCTGAAAAACTCAGTCTCTTCTAATAAGAGGTCTACATCATTCTCCTTAAAAGCTAAAGTGTAAGACCTGCAACCCAGTGGGAGACAGAATCCCCACCCACAAACATATTTTCCCATGTTCCATCATTAACAGCTAAAACTGGACTCTTGACACTCAGCACAAGGCACTCCACGCAAACTTTGAGGTGAGAGACTTCTAGGTGACTACTGTACCTCAAAATAAGCTCACACTATAAAAACAGTGTATTAAAACAAAGGCCACTTGATTCAGCAGAGGAAATCACGTAGGATGGCTTTTCCCAGATACCCTTAATAGCTGACATCAAACATCAAATAGCAGCCCTATCTAAAAGGCATAAAAACTGAGCATCCCAGGCACTCCTGGTACACAGTACCAGTCTCTGCAAGATAATTTTGGGATATTGTTACCTATTGGATCCTGAGATTAGCTCAGCTGGTTAGAGCATGGTGCTAATAACGTCAGGGTTGCCAACCGAATCCCTGTATCGGCCATTCACTTAGGAGCTGGGCTTGATGATCCTTACGGGTCCTTTCCAACTCAGACTATTCTGTCATCTGTTATTTTCATGCACACACTCTACAGATACCGGGTAAGAAACTCCACTGAGACCACACTAACAAAGGCACCAGGAAGATGCCTCAGTATCTTTGGTCTCTTACTACAATAAACAATGTAGTGGTAGCACACACTCAGCCATTGACAGCCTGCTTCCTTCTGCATTAAACAGTGCTCTGGCTCCCAGAGATCAAAGTTGCTCAGAGCTAGGACACTGACAACTTGTCTACTCCTTCTGTTTTCAGGATACTCTTAGAGTGGCCGCCAGGATGGCACAGTAGGACTTTTCCTCCTCTTGACAGAAAAGTGGCTATGAAACCAGGACAAGTCCATTCCCTCTTCCAGCATCAATGGTCGTGCTCTAGCACACATCACAGCCCTCTGCCTCTGCTGTAGACAAGCAGCATGTACCCCAAGCAACTGCTGCTACACTCTTTGGGGAAGAGCACTGTCAGGTGGGCTTATGGAGGCTTCCTGGGGTGACAGGATAGCTTCTCACAGCCTCGCAACTGCCACAGAACCAACAAGAAAATGCTGCCCTTGAGCTCAAGCCCTGGCTTGCTCACAGAAATACCATCCCCAGCCATACCACACTGGGGTGGACAGCAGTGCCTGAGCAGCCCTGCTGCTGAAGGGGGAACTGGCCACCTGCACACACAGTTCCTCTTCTGCATGCCCGGTTATGGGTAACTACACAGTCATGAAAGTAAACACATGTGGGCTGCATGCACAACACACCTAACTTGGCAGATTGACAGGCTCAGGGAGGACAGAGAAAGGAGGGAGGCAGCTCAGACTGACCAAGTTGCACCTTTACAGCTGAAGGCAGGCACCATAGCAGGCACCAAAATGCTACATGGGAGAAACAGCTGGCAACTGCTGCAGCAGAGGCTCACACAGGGACAAGATCAGAGGATCAGCAGCATGTCAGCAGAGACTCCTCGGCAAGCCTCTTGTGCTGCTCAAGAAAAACTGAGTTATCTTTCTTTGCTCCTAAATGTCAGCAGGTTCCCTCCCCTACTGCTTCCTGACCCTGCTGTGACAGCACTTTTCATCCACTGTGGCCTTTCCAGACAAGGACAAAAAGATACTAAATAGGGAACATGTCTCACAGATTCATTGTAAGTAGATACGGAAAGATCAAGTCTCCTCAGCCACTTTTGTGCTGCAACTACTAGACCAGCCTGGCAAATAATAAAATGAATCTTCAAGCACCCAACCTCTGCTCCATCTGGAGTTGAAGTAGGAACATCCCATTTGCACACAGCAGGTGAGTTCAGCTAAGAACAAATTTGTCCTAATTTTACCAAGGTTAATCCCTAAAGCATGCCAAATTTATACCAGTTGCCTGATGCAGAATGCCATTAAATACCCGAGCTCTGCATTGTGTCAACAGGAAATCTGTTGAGCAAGACTATCACCCCATCCCACTGTCAACTCCCCTCTCCACCTTTATGGTCCAGTTTCAGTGCAGGGAGCAACCAGCAGCTGACCAGTCTCTCCATGCAACTTTGAGGCGTCTTCTCATTTGCAAGAAAGTATGCAGAGAAATATTTTTACACAGTGACCCCTGAATATGATTTTTCTTTCCTCTCTTCCCATGTGAGCTCTTTCCCCCCACTCCGGTGCTGTTGGAAGTTATCCAGTACAAAGTAACACTTGAACTGCACACATCAGGGTGAGCTTTGAACCCAGCTTTCGCAATGCAGCCCCAACTCACAGCAGCCAACAAGGGGGTTCAGTGGGAAGCCAAGGCTAGTCCACACTTCTCATGAGAGGAAGGGTAAGGATCAAACTATTTCTAGGCTACACCTTCAGTAAGTACAAATGGGAGAGAGCCTTCATCAGCACAACCCAACTCAAGGACAATGGTCTCCTACCAGGAAAGCAAAGAGAAGAAAAACTGTGCAGCCATGATAACAGCATGGTGAAAAGAGATGTTCTGCCCCTTCTCTGCCGTTTCCAGTTAAGTGGCCTTCCCCTCCTGACATCTTCAGGTAAAGCCCAAATGAGAACTGTTAATGAGAAAACCCCTGCACAATTGAGGAGCCCCACAAAAACAAGCCATGTCTCAGGCCTTCATTATGAAGTGTGGAATAGAGATTCTGAGCAGTTTCATGCCCTCTGGGGTACTTGATAGGAAACCCGTACAGAAGTTGCCAGAAGGTACCAAGAAATAGCTGAGCAGATCCAGAATGGTTAGTTTGCTGCATTTCTCTGCCACCACCGAAGGATATAATGCACCTCTGCTGCCCAGTAAGCCTACAGCTACCTTGACATGACACAAGGTCTGCTAAACTCAGACCTCTCACACCTGATGCAATACTGGAGTTGTTCAGCCTGGAGAAACAGAGGCTCAGGGGAGACCTTATCCACTCTCTAAAACTACCTGAAAGGAGGTTATAGCAAGATGTTCTCTTCTCCCAGGAAACTAGTCACAGGACCAGAAGACATAGCCTCTAGCTGTGTCAGGGGTCAGGTCGGACATCAGGAACAATTTTTTCACTGCAAGAGTGGTCAGGCATTGGGACAGGCTACCCAGGGCGTTGGTGGAGTTGCTGTCCCTGGAAGTGTTCAAAAAAATGACTGGACATGGCACTCAATGCTATAGTTTAGTTGGTGTGGTGGTGTTTGGACAAAGGCTGGATTTGATGATCTTGGAGGTCTTTTCCAACCATAATGACTCTATGATTCTGCTACTTTCAGATGCTCCTACCAAAAAAAACCAAGCTATCATCCTCAGTAAAATTCAGCTCCTCTGAAATATCCTCCTGGTTTACCCAGTTTAAATATCCCTCCAGAAAATCCCACAACATCCTAGAATTCCCCTACTTTCTAAAGGCAGTTTGGTAGTAGGCAAAAGTTAGACCTCTAGTAGCAAGGTAGGAAGAGTGTTTTTAGCTCTTAAAGCCTAGGTTGCGTGGGCAATAGCTGAGAAGAGCCCATCTTAAGGACCCACAGCCAGTTTTGAGACTACTTCCCCAGCTTCATTTGTAACGTTTTTCTAAACTATGAGTCTGTTCACAAGGCCAGGATGGGACCTACACATCCAGAGAGCAGACTGCCTCACTCCTTGCAGTTGACACAGTCCATGACCTCTCTGGTGGGCAGTCCTGTCCTGGGAGATCAAGACTATGAAAGGCAAAAAAACACAAAACAAAAACTTTGTCATCACTGGCAGCTCTATAACCACAGAGGTATACAGGAAAAGTCAAAGAGGCCGTGAGCCCCCTTTGTCTGTTTTACTTAAGAATGGACTAATTCCAGCTCTGAATTCACTGGACCCAAGTCCTAAAAAAACAAGCCACAGACACCTGAGTGAATACTTCAGGGACTGTCACCATTACCAGTGGTGAATATGATAGCCTCCCCTCCCTTGTGACACTGAGTTTCTAAAACAACCCAACCCAACAAGCTGGCAAGCATCCTGACATTTGCAGGGTTCAGAAAGCTTATCAGAGACCACCTTCCACTCACCACTTCAGTAACTCGTGTTCCTTTCACATTCCCTACTGATACCTCCTCAAGGTCAGATCTAACAGGCCAAATCCTCTGAACAAGCCTGTTGCACAAATCATGCCCTTGTCCAACACAGATATTCCCTAAATCCCTAGAGGTCCAATACCACATTTTCTCAGACTTTTAGCTGTTTGTAAGAGTTATAGTATCCTATGAGGTCTCATTAACCTAAAGGCAAAAGAATTTTAAGAATGCCACACTGGATCCACACTTCTGTGCCCTTGTTATTACAAGGAGAAACTCCTCTTATATATTGTCTATTCTTAACAGGTAAATTTCCACACTGCTAACAGATGGTGAGGACAGAATTTTAGCCACTCAGAACACACCTTGGCAGAAAAACATCAGTTGCCTGGTTTTATCCTCCTGCCAATACAAGAACATGCTTCATGCCAGGCACTTAATCTATACCTTCTGTTGTAAAGTTATATAGCAGGTTTGGGATTCTTTCAATGATTTAAGTGACTGGAGATGTCTGCTACTGCCTCTGCTACTTCTGCCATTAGGAAGTAGCAGGATTTTGCTGCTGTTGTTGCAGCTTGCAGCATTCAAAAGCTTTTAGACTCACGGGCACATCCCTGCAGCCTGGCAATGCGTCACCCACAGAGTGGAGCAGGTCTCAGCACAGGTTTTCATTTCACATCTTCATTGCTGCACACAGCAGTCATGCACCCTCTTCTCTGCCTGATCTGACACCAGCGTTTCAGTACTCCAACACTCTCACACTGGAATTCAGGACAGAAGTCTTGAGAGCCTTCAAGCCCTCTGGTTTCTGTCCACCCACCACTCTCCAGTTTGAACAGGGTCTTTCCAAAGCCAGACCAGTTGCTCAGCCAGGGATCACTAGAGGAGGAACATTAAGTAAGATACAGGATGTTTCCCTGTTTTTCTTGAAATGTAAGCTACAAGACTATAACCTAAGATCTCAGAATACCCTTGGGCTAATACTTACAGTCTGTCTTCTTCTGTAGGTAAAGTTCTTCCATAGCAGCAACCCCAGCTGCGTCCAGAAAGCCATTTTCCTTCAGCAAAGCCTAGAAGCTCTCTTTGTGTAGCAGCAGCAGTACACAGCACAGATGTTGTGGCCAGGCATTAACTAGTGAAAGAAAAGAAAAAACAGAAAAAAGTTAAGGGAAAAGTTCTGTCATTCAAAACAGAAAAGGCAAAGAGATAGGGAAAGACAAGAGGCTGCACTCTGTGACCTTGCAGGCCCACCATGGAACACCCCACTGCCTTCTTTCTTAGCCCATGCTCTTCAGCCAAGTCTCATGGGTCTCAGCAAACTCAGATTCAGACTCACTGTTTCTTACCTCAGAGCTCCAAAGCACAAAAAGTGGTTTGCAATACAACTCCTGTATTTTCTGCCCCAGAAATTCCAAGAGCAAGGATAGCCCAGAAGGAGAAAAAATAACAGGCTTTGAAAAAATGATTCAAAGACCCTTCTGAATAAGACTGAACCATACAATTCAACCCTTTTCCTTAAAGCCTCTTTCCATATCTACTCTTATAATGGTGCAAAGCCAGCTGCCAAATTAGAAAAGCCTTTGTTTTGAACTCCAGTCAACACCACCGCTTGTAGGAGAAAGTGCTGTGCATTTAACAGGCAAGGGAGAAATGTCCATTCTCTTGAAGGTAAGTGACTAAGAAGGACCTAGAGTTGTTAGCATTTAGATGAAGTACATGGAAAATTGTTATTTAGTCAGTGTTCAGGTCTTGCAATCACCTGGCCTCCAACACTGTTGTGAATTAGGTGCACTAAGTGTGCGTCTTGCTGCAGTATGAGAGCATAGAGGATTAAATAAATACATTAATCTCTTTGGTGCTGAATAATAAGAGCATAGTATAGGCTTGGTACACGTAGTCTTCCAGCACGGCTCTATCTTTGAGCTCTAGGGCGAGCTTACACTACACATTAGTTAAATGTCATTAAACCTTTTTTCCAGAATTAATTCAGCATATCTTAATTTATTTCTGAGTTTTAAGGCCACTTGAAATTAAGAGCTGTTTAATCCTGAATAAGTGTCCACACAGGAATTTAGTTAATCCACATTAAATTAATTCTGATTTATGTACCTGAATACACTCTGTTAACAGAACCAGCATTAAGAGGACGACTAGCAGTTGATTCAAACACACACCAAGAGAATCACTCCTTCCAACACCTGTTAAACTGGGAACACACATGCTTTTGATTCTGGTGTCCCACATAACAGTACCCCAGCCCTATGATTAAGAGTTGCATGTCTGATTGCAAACTGCATAGAAAAGATTCCCAAAAATCCACAAATGTGCTAGAACATAAGACTTCCTCAGGAAATGTTCTGACCTGTCCTACACTGGAGTAAGACTAGATGAAAAATTCTGGATGTGAGCTTTGAGATGAGGAACAATTGTGGTCTTTAAGACTCATACAAAAGCAAATTCCATTATTGCAATGACTTGCAGATTAAAAACTCATCTCTTAACAATATAGGTCTGTGTTACAAAAAAATTTCTCTAACATGACTAACAAAAACAAACCTATTACTAGTTTTATTACCTATTAGCTCTGTAGATGATTACACTGTGGTATCACAACAGGACAACAGTGCTCCTTAATGCCAGTACAGAGAGCCAAAGAGCAGTAGCAGATGCCTACAAAACCTTACAAACTGAACTTCATACCAGCACACGGGCAGCAGAGCATACAGTCAGCATGGGCTCATTAACTTCTGCCAGGTGCTGCTCTAACTCACTGACAGGCATTCCCAGAGGAATGCCCAACTCATCTGACAGGAGAGCCATCTTTCCCTGCCCAGTACATCCTGCTGGCTGGAGCACCCTGACACTAACACATTCCAGATGCACACACATCTGGCTGGTAGACTGTGAATTCCCAGACATACTTAGAGCAAGGCACTTGACAGGCTATTGGCATAACCCCAGCAGGGAAAAAGCTGCCCTTTGCGGGGAATGTTAGAGGATAAATCCTGGCTGATGACTGCACCCATGCTCATGGACCCAAAGCACACCTCTGCTTACAGGCTTGGATATGGAGGGGGCGGGGGGCTTTGAAGCACCTCCTCTGCATGTCAATATTACATATCTAAAGCTGCAATCAACCTAGCAACAAAACTAAGTAGGGAACATTGTTACCTCTCCTTTGTATTACCTCCACTGTTAAGTTCCTGCTTAGGATTTGGGGGATTTGGCAACACTTTTATTCACTCTAAAGAGAAATCTGGATTACTACTTACATAGTACACAGGCACTCACTGACCACTAATGTGGTAGAAAAATCTTTCGAAGAACACTAAGAGAATTGCTCTTTTCAAGCATTTTTCCACAAGGATACTGGTACTGGTCTGTGGGTCACAGACCTCCATTTGATTTGTTGTGCTGTCCACCATGCCACAAAACATAAGCTTTTCTGCCTGAGTCTAATCCTGCAGCCACTGCGTAAGTTTGGCATTCAGAAGTAAAGGACTGGAAGGGACTGTACAGCCTTCTACAGTCACTTGTAGTTATGCAACAGGTGTTTTTTATCTTCAAAAGGGTGTCCAGAGTACCCACTCCATACCTCACACTCAGGACCCCAATACTGTTAACTCTCTGCCAAAAACTAATTTCCAATGCTTTCCAGCAATTAAAGTTAAACACCAAAATCTGTAGGAATGAAGCGCCACAGGAAGAGTACAGAAAGGATCCCATGGAGAGTCAAAGAGACTTCTGGTGTTCTCATCAATGGAATTAGACCCCACTCCTGCACCTTAATACCCTGCACAGAAGCAGGACAAAAGTTCAAGCAGTCTGCGGAATGAGCAAATCAAAGGGTAGCTGGTTTAATGCACATCAGTGAGAATTCAGACACTGACCAGACTGCAGTCAGTCCCCAGGATATAGACCATGGAAATACTGCTTTATAGAGGTTGTAACATTCACATCACGTTAGCAAACTGTAGTGAGCTAAGGGCACATATTTTATCATTTAACTCATCTCAGCTGACAGCAGAAGCATGCACAGCCAGGAAGACTCAGCTGTGTCATCTGCTTGAACTTCAGCTCTCTGGAGTTTAGCTAAACTTTACCAGGAACAAAGCAAACGATCTGGCCTGTTCTGCCTGGACAAAAATTTCAAATTACATAAAAACACTAACTTTTAAGGACTGCCCAGATGTAGGCATACCAGATAAGTCCCTGCATTAAAGTAGGGCATGGAGCCTAACAGTGGACTAATCACCAAGAGCACAACACCTGAGCCTGAGGTGTATCCAGCTCTTCCAGCCATGCTGGGTGACAGCTGCAATGACACTGTATGCCCCAGTCTCTGTTACAGACTGCAGAACAGGTTTGTTAGTAGTCACCTCTGATTTTCACCCACAGAGGCTGACATATTTGGTTCACTGCTGACACAAGTTAACTAGGTTCACTTGGATTACTAATCCATCAGAAAGCACTCAGCAAACTAATATCAGAGGAAAACTGCTTAGCATCCTTTCAGATGTTCTTCCAGCTCACAATAGGCAAGAACTGTAAGCCAGAGATGCAGAAAACCGTTGAACCCAACACTTCCAGCTCCGTTAGAGCTGAAGTCCCACTGTATCTCCACTTCAGATCAGTCTGGTAAGTTCAACACAGCTGGGAAATACAACCTGCCATTTAGTACTGCCATGCCAAAACTCTGTTAGTTTCCAATGCAGGCTTTTACGTCTCACCAGTGTAAAACTGAGCCAACAGCAGGCATCAGTGATCACTCACAACACTCACCCAGAATTCCCTGAAGCAGAAATACTGCTTTCTTTCTAGAGTAAGAAAAGCTACAGAAATTCATCCCCACAGCATTAGCTTTCCTGTGATATGAAGTACCACAGTACAACACCCACGTGCACAATTAAAGCACAGATTCCACACACATGTCCCATGGTCTGCCTTTGCAGAAGACTCCCTGCACACGACATTTCGCCCTGCTGCAGAAATCCTGCACAGCCTCCCAACCTATAGGGCTGCAATTTCATCTCATTTTCTGCAATTCAGAAAATTACTCAAGCGAAAGTTAGGCTACAGGGCAATCTCTGAAAATGACGACAGTGAAACACATACTTTGGCCAGCCCTTTCTTTCTAGAAGGGTGCTAGTCACTATTTCAAACTAGAACGGCTATTGAAAAGTCCATTAGCTGGTGTACCAACAGTCTCCAGACCTAATTCCTCTTAAATAAATGTATTTTTACACCTGTAGATTTAGAGAGTAAAAAGCTCAAGTAGCATAAAATCAGTTCCCCACCCCCATGCCTGGTGTCTGTACTAAGTAAACATAACATAGCCTTCAAAAGCAGCTTTCTGCAAACAATGCAGCTGTTTGCTTTCTTTGGGGAGGCAGAAAAACCTTTCCCCTAGAGAAAAAAAAATTATATCACTATTTCAAGAGGGAACAAAGTGAACTTACCAAACCTTATGAAACTGGAACATTTCAGGGCTCTGGCAAGACACTATAGACAATTTAAACTAAGTCCTTGTCAGCAGAGCTAAAAAGCTTTCACCAGTTGATGGAAGGCTCAGTAGCCTCCATGAAATAAGCTAGCAGCCTCTGTCCTCTCAGTCAGATTTTCCTTATCACAGAAGCTACCACCACCGGCAACTCTCCACAGATCAAGTGGCCATGGAGAATACCAATCTAACAGCTACATACCACTTCATGCTTCCTGCCCCAGACAAAAAATCTGTACATCTGCTTAATTCCAACAGATCTTGTCTACACAAGTGTCAAGTTAAATGAGACTCATTTTGGAAGAAAATAAGCAACTAAAGCATAAACATCAGATTTCAGCAGAAATATAGTCATCTTTATGAACATTGATAATATCTTTACATTTTACATCTTTTAGGTAGTGTCAAGCTGCATTTTGTGAAGGAAACATTACCATGAGCCATGTGAATTCTGCAAAGCCCAGACCTAGAGTCCCCCAGTGATCCATATGCCATCAGTGGAAAGCAGATCCCTCTAAGGATTGTGCGTGTGAAGGCAGGACAGAAGGGCCTGACTCATGAACTGACATTCTGACCCACACAAGACAAACCACCAGAGGACTTGTGGCCTGGATGGGCATTAGTGTAACAGAGGTGCAGATTAAGTCTGGAGTCCAGAACTAAATCCCCATCTCCTACATCAAGGTCTAGTGCCTTGACCACTTCTCTGCCAAACTCCAGGATTTCCCTTCTTCCAGCACAGTAGCTGTAACTAGAACAAAATAACAGTATTGATCCCAATTATGTTAAGATTAGGCTCGATAAAAAACAGCTGTCAGCAAATGCAAACAAATTTTGTTCTGCTGCTAGAGATCTAATTAGAGAAAATCTCCCCCAGGAACAGGCAGTGTATAAAGAACCAAAAGTAATGTCCATTCTGTGATGTAAAGTCACACTAAGCTTGCAAAACCCAGGGGAACAAATCTGACAGTCCCACCTCTAAAACTTGCAAGCAGTCAAAAAACTTATGACATCTACTGGAGCTCTAGGAAAGAGGGTAAACTGCCACCTGAACAATAACAATTCCATATAAATAACAGTACTGATCTTTTAAAGTAATCTTTTAACCCAAAGAGCCTGAAATAGGTTACAAAAATGTGCCATAAAAAGCATTAGCAGCACAGAGTTCAGGCAACTCACCTAAGGCCACAAGCAAGCAAAAGCAGAGATCAGAATGAAACCATCAGATCCCACACATCCGTCTCCTGGCTTAAGCCCTGCTAGAGTCCAGCAGGATCAGCAGTGGAGCTGTGAGCTTTGGACCTACGGGCTCCTGCCTGGGACACAGGATCGTTATCAGTGGAGGCACACAGACACTTTCATAACCTCCCCACAGAGGACATTTCTTTCCCTTTTGCCAAATGAATATGGGACACAAAGTTTCCTATTCCATCTGAAGAGTCCTTCAGTGAGAAGTGCTTTCCTCTTCAAAATCACCCAGGTCATGTCGCAGAATTTACATCAACTCCTTGTTCCTAGCAATGTGACTGGAGAGCTTCTCGGTCAGCAGGCAAGAATTTGGTTAGGGTGACAAACAGCAATATTTTAGTGGCAGTTCTTGGAGGAGATCCTCTTACTGGTTTACTTCCCACATTGACTACCTGGCCTTGGGTTAGGTAGTACACAGGTTCTGGTCTTGTTCTCCAGCATTTACTAATACTGAAGGCAACTAGTACCCGGCTTTCAACATGGCCATCCAGTTTTACTCATTTTCCCTCCTTGAGGAGCATGCAAAATTTGGTAAAATCACCATTTAAAGGATACTGCCAGAGTATCAGGAAGCTGAGGAAACAGTCTCATGGAATACCTCTAGCAACCTGCCACCTCTGGTCCAAGACACAGACTCTCACTCATCCCCAGCACCCTTAAGGCAGCATGCACACAGCCACAAAACACAGAAAAGATTACTTCACGTTGTTATTTAAGGGGGCTCCAACCTCACAGAAGACTGGAGGCCACCAACGGAAAAGGACACCTTTCAGCACAGGCCAACAATAAAATACTTATTCATAACCTGCTCAAACTGCTGCTATGAAAACAACTAGACAGAACCCAAGCCAAATATTAGGTTCTACTTGCTGCACTATGTACTACACAGAGAAGCAAGCCTGGATATTGCCCTGACAAGACCCAGGCTTAACATAATGTCATGTCAGGAGTGGAAATCTGGCTTCCCAACTCTTTAGGCAAAATGACAAGGGGCATCTAAGTTATTTAGCCTTGGCATGAGAACTGAGCAAATGGATATTTCTTAAGTCAGTATACTATGTGCAGAGCTCTTCTGAATGCTCTACTATGAACAGATGAGCAGAAGATCGTTTTGAAAGACCTGGTGCAGAATTAACACCATGAGCATTGACATTCCTGGCCCTAAACTCTTCAGAGTGTCTAACTTGCTTCTCCTGTCAAAGCCAAACTCCTAGCATTGTTTCTGAGTGGGAGGTGGGTCTACCCTTCCCAATCAGAAATAAACCACATGCGATAGTTCCTCACAGAGGAAACCACTAGCTTACAAACTACTCCATAATAAAGACCGGACTACATTTTTCAGAGTCCTCAGTGCCCCCTTTTAACATTTACACAGATACACATTTTCAAAAATGGCTGCTGCTTTACAACCTTCTCTTGTGACACAACATGCCAAGTAATTTTGGAAAACCTGTCACAGGTAAGCAATATCTGCCTACCAGAATGACCACAACAACTGGTTCTCATTAATTCTAGCACACTTAGATAGCTCATTGATGAAAACAAGCACAACTCCAATGTAATGGAAGATGTCAAGTTTGCATGCACTGTAGCTGGACTGACCCAAAAGAATGCACATGCAAGGGACTGTGGCATGCACTTAGGCAAGAGGATTGCTTAAGTTTCAAGTACAATACGCAAGATGAAATGCAGTCATCTATTTTACAAAAAAATAGCTTCCACTAGAAGGTTGTGAAATACGTGAAGCATTTCAACTTTCAACATTACACTGAGTGTCCCCTACTTTCCCCATGGAAGAAAAAAAAAAGCAAAAATCTAGTCCATTCTTTGGCAAAAACAAACACAAAATGTGATTTGCTTTATCACGGCCAATGTCCAAAAATCCATAGTCCATATTAGCGGATTTTTTTTTTTTTGGCTCTCAAAGAATGGCTCTTTTCTAGTGGAATGTAGAAATAACAGAACATCCTGCTAAAATAATAATTGCGACATTTGAGCTCAATTCATGCCATTAAGCTTTGATCTCTGAGCAAGTATAGTATTGTCAGCACACAGTCCGTAAAAAGCTGTGCTACACAGCCCCAGTCACTTTTTCCAGCTTTTGACACATCCTGTTTCAGGACACTATATCTGCAACTAGGAAAAAGGGTAAAGAATTTCACATTGGAAAAGGTACCTTTCAGGTTGGCAGCAACCATGAACGGCAGAAGCAAGACACAGCCTCCCCAAGAAAGCAGCTTTTCCCAAAAGAAATTCACAAGCTCACACAGTGTTAGGACACAAAACACTTTCAACTACCACCCCTTCCACAGGACATCCTGGTCACTGAATCATTTATACTAATCAGCCAGATACCTGTTTTTTAAAAGTGTAACACTGACAGGTGTTCCATGACCCTACTGCAGGGTCACTGACGCATCACTGCCGTATTTCTATCTTCTACTGCACAAAGTTATGAAGACTTGTAGCTTTGTCATTCATAAGGACTTTTTTGGAAAGGAGTGAATTCTACAGCTTGCTTTTGTAACTTGCTGTTTATCTTGGGACAAGATGAGGACACCAACGGTGTCCAGTACAAGATTAAACTGCAGTTTGAGATGTGTGCCTGCCCTGCAACATCAAAAGAAACTGTAGTGTTATTTTCCTCTCCATCTTTGCCATTTGGGAACATCATGCCATAACGCATGCCAGCGCATGTTTTCAGCAACAGAGCAGAACACAACATGGCTTAAACTGTAGAAAACATCACAGTCGTGCCTCTGAGATTCAGAGGCATAAAGAATAAGCTGTGTGTTAAGTTTGATATCTACACAACTGCACTGATACCTGTGGCACAGCTATAAGTAAGAGCAAATGAAACAAAAGTATCACTGAAACATGCAGAAAACATGAGCCAAGAAAAAGCCTCTAGCACAATGAAAGGAAATGACACTGACGAAAGAAAGCAACAAACTGGCAAAGTTAGTATTTAGCAGCCATTGTCAGCTTGAGCAGAGTTGCAGTCTGTAAAGACTACGACAGGGCTGCAACAAGACCTCGGCTCCCATGTGGCTACCATCCAACTGTGCTGATATGGAAGATGGTAATCCACTAAAGTGATAAAGAGACTGCCAAGTACTTCTGAAATCAGCGAGTGTCAGCTATGAAGAGGAATGAATTTCTGATCAATCTTGGCAACCCATACAGACTTCAATAATCACTTTATCTCTAAAGTTATTCATAGAAGAATAAGAAAATAGCTGGCACAGATGATAAGGTGGCCCGCATACCTGCTGAGTCAGGTGTGGCACAGGGCAGTTAGCTCGGAGCACTGCCAGAAAGCATGTGCCAATCTTCCCATTTTGCTTGATGCACAGAGCAAACAGTTGTTACTCATACATTCTACTCTTCAGCTCCAGCTGTACCCCTGCCGCTGAAGCTTCAGTCCTTATGGTGAGCATGGCAGTTAAAGCCATGCAAAGCAGGCTAATGTATGCCCAATTCAACATCATACACAGACATATCCAGGAAAGAAGGATGACAGGATTTGCTCGAGTCCTAAGCCACATACCACAATGCAGAAGTATTTTCAGGACAGAGCTCCGTGAGTTTTTTCCTAAAGCTTCAAGGGACCAAGCATAGAGCTGAAGAGCTGTGATCAACTAAATTTCAACCAAATGCCTCCAAACAGAAAAAACTTCAGGCAAGTGCAGAAGTAGCATGAAATGGGAAAAGCAATAAGCTTACAAGAGAGCAAGGTAAGCAAAAAGAAATGTAGTAAGTTTTTTATGGATATAGGATTCAAAACATACCTTTTTCATGTTAAGTTTAGAATATCCTTAATGGTGCTGAGAAAGTTCCACTGGAGCCAAAGTGCACTCCAACAGACAACCCCATTTTGCAATTATGTCTGGTTTTATATATGAACATAACTGGGAGGATAGATATAGAGATGTGAATATTAAGACACAAGACTTATAAGTCACATAAACAAGGAATGCAGCTCTGGGAGACATGGCTGGCAATCAGGAGAATAAAAAAAAAGCTTCTGGGAAAAATAAAATCTGGAGAAATCTGAAAACAGATGGTGTACAGGTGATCACATCAGTTTGTCAGAAGAAAGAAGCAAGTCCAGATCTCTCCAAACACAGTAGAAAAACTTCTTTTGCTTACTTTAGCATGAATATTTAAATATAGGTTTGAGAGAGGTGAGAAACAAAGCAGTAAGAACTGCTACTCTGATTTAACAGGGTAAAGAATAATTAAAATATCTAAAGTACCTTGAAACAAACAAAGTCAATAAAAAGCACTTTTCCCATTGGCAGAACAAAAATACAAACGCAGGATCCATTCATTCCGTTTATTAAATAAGAACACCGCATTCAGAGGAAGAACAGATTTTGGACTTTGGTTCCTATACTAGTACCAGAAAGAAACACCCATGGATCTGCACTCAGAAAATCTCAGTGCTGCTTTATTGTTTGGATGAGGAGACTTCTGGGGTTTTTTAAACCAGTCAAGTTTGGTCCTAACTGTTTTTACTGGCAGTCATAGCCAAACTCTTGTTGCAGGAGTCTAATTAAAATAACAGGAAGAGAAAAAAGCCACCAGTAGATCCCCAGAATACCAATATACGCCACATGAATACAGCTGTCAGAGAGAAAGAACATTTATGATAACTTGCTTGTTTCTTTTTAAGGCACAAAAATTCACCTGTAAAAGCAGGCATATCTCTAAAAATATTGGACTTAAACCCAGGTTGCTGGCACTAGCAATACAGCCTGAAGTCTTTAAAAAAAGATGTGTTACCTGCTGAATGTGAGAGAAAACACACTTTGACTTCTACCATAAAGAGTATAAACTTTGGTCATGTCATCATTATAACAGTGGTGAAAGCAGATAAGATTTGATGCCTTCATCAAAAGAAGGGCAGATGTGCTGAGAACCAGGTTTTCCTGGTCCCTAACCTTGCTCTTGTCACCTACATCATCCAAAGTACTGCTCCAAGACCTTCCACATGGCTTAATTTTGACCTTTACTAGGTAACAAGTACTATGCTAGTGAATATTAGCTACACAGTTTGCTTGCTCCCAGTAACAACCGCTCATTTGGAAACAGGCTAGTAAAACTGCAAATCGTTTCAGTGAGTCAAGCAAGTAGAGTGCTAACAGGTTTTGGCCACCTCTGTCTTCCACACAACCCTGCCTGCTATTTGCTAAAAAGGAAATCAGATCCCCAGAATGATCTCTGAACTGTGTGGTAAAAGGCTCCGACTTTGTTCTTTCACAGAGAATAACCTTGCTATCTAGCCCAAGCCAGAACAGTCTTGGAAAGGCTCTCTTGCTCTCCTTTTTCTGTCCAACTCCAATTGTTCCCTAACAAAGTCAGCACAACACAAACCAATTTCACTGCTTTAGACAGAGCTCTGCTAAGCAACACTCCTCCAGAAAAAAAAACAGAAGAGGAAAAAGGTCAGCTTGTATGTGGATACTTATGCCATTCAAACTGACATGCATTTTTATTATGCATGATCAAGCTTTTTTGCTAATAACCCAACAAATAAAGATCTGAATGCTCCCATTTTTCCTACAGAGTCAGCTTGTTGTGTCAGGAAAGCTGCATCAACAGTTTTCCGTCCTACTCTGTCTCTCTCGGTCCTTGAAACAAGAAAAAATACTTTTTCTCCCCATCACAAATGCTAAAAAAGACAGGACTAGCCTTGCTGCCACCTATTTTAAAGAAAGGGAATGGGGTACTTCAGGTACTCCATTCGGTAGTTTTAGTCATGGTATTTCTTCTGAATTATCTGTATGACTTTGTGCAATCAATACAAGCAAGGCATGCATATACAGAATGAGACATTTTAACTTTTTTTTTGTGGTGATCATCTTTTAAACAATATAAGCAGAATCTTACCATGGTATTTTTTATCTAAACTCTTAATATCAGTAACTGCAGATGTGCACGCTCATCAACTACACAAAAAGTTTCAAGCATTCAAAATTCAAATCCTTAGCTGGCATAAATATGAAATAGTCTTAGAGAGAGTGAATTTCTGCCATGCCAGACCTGGAGAAAGCAGGCAGAGTCCCTAGCAGCCTCAGATGATCAAGGAAAATATATCTTATGTATAAAACCATGTTTTACTAAACACAGTAAACCCTGACTCTAGCTCCTCTCACAGGAGTTATCAAGAATAACCAGCCTAAGAGAAACATGACGATGTTTGGTTAGCCATGGCCTCTGGACTTATTTCGGGATCTGGTGTGTTGCCCAGCCTAGAAGACCTATATAAACACTGAGGGTGCCTGCTTCAAGGTTACTCAAACAAAGTGGTAGTTTGGGTCCCTCGCTGCTCACTTCTGTCATCATCTTCGTGCTGGCACCGGTGCTCACAAAGCCATGAGAAGACTCTGAACACAGGATGCTGGGGTGAAAAAACAATAACAGCAAGCAAAAGGAAGAGAGTTTGTTCTCAATTACTCACCCTGGCTTGGTGAATTCCAGTGCCAGTACAAAGGATGAAACAGACAGGGAGAGAAGAGAACAGGCAGACCAAGGGAAATGAAGCAGGTCCATTACCAGCTCACCAGCAACCTTCAATTACTCTGAATTAAAGTTCTGGAGAAACCACACCCTAAGAAATACTGTGCCTCCATGGTGCAACGCACATAATAAACACTAGCAGAGCTGATCGTATTTGGCCATAGATGGATGAGTTCAGTACCAATCCTCCTTCTGCTCTTTCTCTGTGAGTCTAACTCTGCCAGGTGAACTCACTGGTGAGAGAACAGGCTTGCAGAGAAGTAGGCAAGGGAAGACTTGCTTTCTGAAATGTGTGTATTACACTTGATTAACAGGTGAGAATGCTTCAACTCAGAATCTGCACAGAAGATCTGCTGTCACTTTGCTTAAGTCACTAAGGCTTACTCCTGAACCACAGAAGACTAGTTTATCCTCATATAGAGATGGAAAAGTTTAGCCTAAGGAGTGCTAGAAAAAAGGCCACTCCTGGAAAAAAGGCCGAAATAAGTTTACAGACCTTTTTTTAAGCTAATGGTGCTTCATCTTCAGTAGTTCAGCATTTGACCAGAGGTACTCTTTATATACACAATGATGTTATGTACCAAATATGGCATTAGATCAAGTCTGTGATCACACCAATACAGCGTTGAGTGATGTTTGTGTTTGAAAAAAATTTAGCATTACAAAAGAGGTTTGCTAGCAGCTGCCTGTGGCACACTGATTTATAAATGTGCCTCAACCTCACTGTGTGAAGAGACCATTAAGAAACTTTCAACATACCTGCTTGCACTGCTATGTAGCTCTATTCAGAGAAAATTTGAAACTAATATCCAAAAGAGTACCATGACTCCTGGAAACACCAGAACCTTACATATAGTTGCACCCAAGGTGTTTATGTCACGTAACTATCATATGGCTACATGTCCTTCAGCAGCGACTTATCAGGGCAAAGTTACTGTGAATAGTTTTGGGCTAGCTGCTGGATTATTATACTCTAATGTCATATTACAGCAAATTGTGATCTCTTGCACTCCAGAGGTCAGCTGGTAACCCACTCCGAACACCTACAATGAGCATAAAAACCATGACATTTTATTATTTAGTGCTAAGCATTCTTAACTTAACAGGTTCAACTTAAATTCTACTATGCAACACTTGTGTTCCATGCTACCAAATTTATATCCCCATCTTTTTTGTTAAGGGTTGCCTTCTAATGTTTACCATAATCAGCCACACCAAATTATGATTACGAGAAACAAGGTGCTCCATGTCATGAGTAAAGGCATCAAACTCCTGCCCACACCAGATATAGACCGTATCATACAACTCTTACATAAATTAAAATTCAAATTTGCACGATGAATACCCACCAACACCATTTTTATCTGTTACATCAGTAAAACACTGCAGAGTCCCAGGTGCTACCCACTTAGCTTAATATCCTACTGTGTCATCACAGAATCACACACTGATCTGAGTGACAGGAAAGTGTCAGCATACGTTGCCATTCCCACTTGTTAGGGAGTCAAGCTGTGCCACAAGCACAAAAAGCATTTGCACTGAATGTTTACTACCATGACCCCCTTTCAAAACTGACCAACTGCTCCATTACAATAGCCTTTCGACAGCAGGCTTGACCATCTGTTGTTAATGGAACATCCCCAAGACACGGATGTTCTCCACAGTACAAGCACCAACTCATTTTCAAAAGTGAAAATAAATTTTAGTGCATTAATCCATAGCAGTAATTTTCAAGGAAGTTCAACTCATTTGAATTTAATATAGCAGAAGTTTACACCCCTCTGGCTTTAGTGAGGTTTATTCCAACACACTTAAAATCAACTTTGGTCCTTAAGTATGTTTTTGTACAGACTTTAAAATCTCCAAGGCCAACAGCTTGGGGGAAAGGGGACACTTCTGGTTAAAACTAGGCAAAAATAGGGTTTCATATGAACTTCTAATTTAGAATCAGAGTATCTTTACAGGCATGTTTTAAGCATCTGGGCTGCTGTGCAGCTCCAGTCTTTTGTAACAACAGCCTGATGATAGGTTGCAGCGTAGCACTCCAGACTTCACAACAGTCTGGCACGCAGCAGCATGATTTGTTGCATGCAACTGAGCCTCCTGCCCATCACAAAGGCAGTCAGATCAATGTTTTATTTTTACACTCCCCCCCCATCCCAAGGCCCTCCCCTTATCCCACCCCCGCGACTTTACAGGATTCACGTAGGAGTGAAGGGGATAAAAACCCTCCCGTTATCTTCTAGCACCCACCGGGGCTGGCAGAGGCAGCGGTAAGGTGAGCCACCCTCCGTGAGCGCTGCCAAGTCAGAGTCGCCTCGCTTAGGATAAGCTAAAATAAAATAACTGTTTTTTAAAAATAAGCACACACAACCACGGTCCCCCCCCACACACAAACACTATTAGCGCCTTTCCGAGCCCCCGCTACGCCGTAAACCATCCTCCGCGCCGCTCTCCCGACAGGCTCGGCACAAACAGAGAGCGGCACCACGTCGGAAGACAAAAACCCCAAAACAATACGAAAACAAACAAACAAAAAACCAAACCAATAACAGGACCCCCCCCCCGACACACACACACTCATTTGCGTTTTTCCTCTCGCTTTGTGCTGTCTCTTCCAGGCGGAGCGGGGACAAGTGGGAAGCCTCCCCGACAGCTGCCCGCGACGCGACCTCCCCGCCTACCTCCCCGGCCGGCAGCCGCCGTCGGTCCCGAGG
>VWZT01004730.1:102485-123506 GCA_013397055.1 Pachycephala philippinensis
TTTCCCCTCCCTCTGGGGTCTTCTCTACGCTTCCTTTTCTTTTTGCTCTTACCTTTCTTCTTTTTCCCCTCTCCTGTCCTCCGCGCCCCCTTTTTTTTTCTATTTTCCCTCGGCAGCGGCTGCTGTTAGGGGCGGGGGAGGGCGCGGTGATTTGCATGTGGGCGTGCNGAATCTCCGCGCTCCCAGATGCGTCGAGAAGCATCCCAGCCCCTCGCGTTGCCTCCCGCGCCTACCTCCCGGGCGTCCCTTCCCGGGGACTGTAAGAAGAAAGAGCAGAAGCACGGGCACGGAGTTACCTGCGAGGTGACTGTGCTCCAGCCGCCCACGTCTCCGGGCCTGCACCGCTCCCCGCATCTCCTGAGCTGAGCCGGCACAAACTGGGCACAGGTCCGTTCTCAGCTGTACAGCTGCAGAGGTACTGAGTGTACCAACAGTGTTGGCCGGAAAGAAATCAATCAATAATAAACAGTTTCAACAGGACCAGACGTCCTGTACTCTATGTATGTACTCCATGTATATAGAAATAAAAAGGCAAGGAACTGTGAAAGGTAACCCTTGGATACATAGCCACAAATAAGGGTGAACTCAGTTGTGTCAGTTTATGGAGAAATTTACAACTATTCACAAACTTTATAAAAACAAATCTCAATTTATTTTTAACAGTTCACACTGAGCAAGCTGACTTGCTCCAAATACAAAATCCGTAAATGATAGTGTGTTTTATCTACCAGAGAAATGGCCTGGTCTTAGCAATTACTGTCTGATGGCTGAAGGTGTCCTCCCAAATGGGATCTTCCCTTAGAAACCACCCATCATGGAAACCCTTCCAGATTTTTTGGTACATGTCAGGAGTACTGTAAAATCATGCAGTGCAATTTGCGAAGTATAGCAGTGCATTTTCAAGGCATAAAATGCTCTGTGAATGAAAACAAGTAATGCACGAAAGGCAGGAAACTCTAAATTACGGTTCCCTCTACAGACATAATGCACTGCCATTTCCCTTCTGCAGTGAAGTGGTTGATGTTATCGTTCATGCTGTTAATGCTTTGCCTTATTGTGAGCAATCTGGATGATACACGGTTACTGAGGGAACGGTATCTTCGAGTTCCCTGGCTTTTATTTCCATGCTCAGACTACCATCATGGTATTTTTTCAAGTGGCACAGAAATACTAACACCTGAAAGCAAATTCGAGAGAGCTCAGGCAGATTGTGATCTGAAATAACGCACTGGAGTATCACAGATAGCAGTGAATATTCAAATTAATAATGCAGACCCTTCCACACTGAATAAAAGATGACACTTTCATTTTCACAGTGACCCTAGCTCCTTGCCTTAGTACCTGTGTGTCAACATCTCACAAACAGGCTAAGAGCTGGACAAAATAAAAAAGCTCCTGATTCTGACCATGGTTTCCCCAGTGTAACTGCTACAAAATGTCACTGACTTCGACAGATTCATTCTGTTTCTACCTTCATCTGGTGGTAAAACTGGAGTTAAAACAAGGTCTTTATTTAATGTATAAATGCAGCTGTGTGTTTTTCATCATATGCTAGAGCTTTGCATTTTACGCATTTCTGAACATGGCTGGATTGTAATTTCAAATTCTAAAACAAAGAATTTCTGCATGGTTAGTCAGAACACAGGGAGAAAGAGCACATTTAGTTTACAATCAACAAAGTGTTGTGCTTCATCCCACATAAAAAGGAGTTTGAAAGAGAGGTTATACTGGATGGAATTTTAAAAGAATTAGTGATCTAACTTCAGTGGAAACAGAGCTATGTCAATACCTAAGTGCAGACAATTGCTCTGCTACTGATGTCTATTTAAACCTAGGTTCCTCTAAGGAAAATGTGCGTTTCTGCAACATCATCAGAAGGCTGGATTTTTTTAATTCTGGAAATTGGTGTCAACAGTAAAAACATTTGAACAACATTTTCCAATAAGACAGCTAATATACAGCTGTTCATGAGAAGTGAATGGAGCATTTGATTTAGTTTGTTCTGTTAAAATACCTGTAGGATGGTGGGAAATCTTTGTGAACCACTGGATATAATTTCTTCAGTTTTGCTTCTCCTTGTGGCGTGGCAGTGATGTGAGGTCACTGAGGGACAAGCACTGGCAAATGGTACAAGAAGGATGAGAGGGGAAGAGGGCACAGTTAGATCCAATGAGTAGACTGTACAAACACAAAGTCAATAGCCACACTGCAAATAGTTTCTAAGAATAACTATTCTTACATTTGGGTGGTTTGAGATTTAAGGGTAGACCCTATGGATTTCTCAAAAACATTTATGCCTCCCAACTGTTTCATGCACAGCAAATATTCTCACTTCTGTGTCCTGTGGAAGGTATGACAGATCTTTGCAGATAAAGTCTCACATGGGACTTCCTGCTTAATTAATTTATTGATAACTAACACAAAATTTCAACTACTGATTCAGATACAGAGAGGAAAAAGGCAGACATAAACAAGGACTTAGGGAAAGACCTTTCTCCTTCCTTCCCAAGCTCCAGTTAAGCACCTCTCCTATCCCTTCTTTCAGTAGGTGTTATGATCAGTCCTTTTGCCCCAGTCTTTTCTGTGAGGCACTGGGCAATGTGGACAGTTGGGGTCAGTGTGTAATGGTTCTTTCTGCCATTCCTTGTTTGTTATTCATTTTCCTCCACTGCTTCTTGCCTTACTATTCCACTGCTTTGCAGTGAGTCCTCCATGTGCCACAGTTCCCTACAGGGTGTCCCTTCTTTGGCATGGAGTGGCTCCTTCCAAGACTGTGCCTCTTCCTTCCATGGGTCTCCTCCACTTCCTCCATTTCACAGATATCCACGTTTTCTCCAGTGTCTCCTGTCCTAGGGGCTTTTCTTTTTAAAATATGTTTGAGCGGAAGTGCCATGTGCTGCTTTCACCTAGCTGAGGTTTTGGCATGCAGTAGGTTATTTTCATCCCTTTCAAACTGGCTGACAGCAGCTGTAACTGGCACAGAGGAGTTCACGGCCTCTTTCCTTGCAGCTTCCAATACTAAAGGCCTGCCTGTTATGCCCAATATGCAGTTCACAGGACATGCACTTTCAGATAAGACCTGATCCTTTGTCTTTTTCCAAAAGCTAGTCTTCTCCTTCAACCCATTCCCTCATTACATTGGCCTTGAACAAGCAGCCCACAGTAGGGTCCAAGGCTGGGTGGAAGGGAGGGCTGCAGACCTGCAAAGGGACTGTTAGTTCCACCAGTTACTGAGGGGTCAGAGGACATGTAAATTGCTGTTCATGGAAAAGACATTATGTAGTGGAATGAAGGGGTGGAACTGAAAATAGGAAAACACGCTGTGTTCTTACAGGAGGAAGTGAGAAGGAAGTTGTTTCTTTGTACTTGTAACTTCTACAAGGCAAAATACACCATTGTTAACTCTACAAGATTGATGTTTCCTAATGTCAGGATACTACAGAATCCTGTGGGCTTAGACAAGCACACCAAGAAATGTCTTGGTATAAACCAAAGGTATCTATGGCAGGTTTCAGCAATAAAGAAAGCCACAGTTTAATACACCTTTAGCTGTCAGCTCTTAAGAGATTTCAGCTGGAAATGCATGCTCTTTTTAGCCCCAGATGATCTAGTTTGGACTAAATTCAAGTAGGAAAGACAGCAAGTTAGCAATACTTCCACTAAAAAACCCCCTACTTTTCAAAGAACTTTGCTCACCTCTTGTTTTTTTTTACTTGGCATTCTTGTTGCAGAAACATAGCTTTGAGATTCCTCACTCTTATTTTGGGACACACACTGAAGATTATTCTGTATTTCAAGCATCTATTCTGTCTTGGTTTACTTTCCCTTCATTTGAAATACCTGAGTCAGAGGATGGTGACAGCTTTTGTAAGGTCTTCTTGGAAAGAGCTTCCTAACTTTTAGAAAGAAATAATTGCATTGTTATTACTTTATAGCAACCTAGGCTCTCACTGAACATCCTAACATGGAAGTGTGAGTCACTCCAGCCTGGTTTGCAGCCCAGAGACTACAAGTGACTCCATCATGCTGTTGTTTACTGCAACCTTCCACACACACTTTTCTTCCCATCCTATTTACAGAAGAAAGTAGGTAATAGAGTTGCTGTTTAGTTATTGCACCTGCAAAGAAACAGAAGGTTTAAATACATCCCCTACTAAGCCCTGCAGTGGGGAAGCTTTGAAGTGCTTATCTGTGCCATGCGAAGTGAATCTGGGAAGTTGCTGCCTTCCAATCAAAGAATATTGCAGGCCTGTCCCAATGCCTGACAGGGACAAAAGAGCTTGTGCTCATCCTCTCCACCTTTCAGCATAAACATAGGCTTCAAACTGGCAGCAGTCATTAATAAGATGGTTCTAACTCCTTTAAATAAAATATAAATATATTGTAGCTCAGATATGAGCAAGCTACGGTTTAAGCAGTTATGAGAAACACTTCTCAATGTTATCTTGTGTTTAAGAAGGGTGATTTAAAAGCCATCTCTCATGTGGGTTATTTGCCAGATGACTGACATTGTTTTAAGAAGAGACAATCGTCACAAGCATTGCCTTGTAATTTCTCACAAACACTTAACATTAATGTAAGTAAAATTACATCTGCAGTTAGCTATATAAACTAGAGTGCTGTGAAGCTCATTGTTAACAAAATTACTACATTTTAGATGTAAAATATACATGCAGCCAAATACTTAGGTGGTAAAAATTCTTTGACTTTGACAGAAATAAACTGATTTTCCCAAACATGGACTTAACCTGTAGTTTGAAAAGCAAGGAAAATAAGTAGAGTGACCAGTTAAAATACTGGAAGTTTATATAACGTAGCAATTTTATATTGATATGAAGTTTTTTCTTTTCTCAGATTCCTCAGATGTATACTTTGTAATGGCATGCAGCATGAACATTTTTTTTAACGTTTCACCCTTCCTCTGTGCAATCGTCTATCTTCTAAAAATTAGCCCAAAATAGGACTCCTGCGAAAATATTTCAGTGTACATTACATATGCATTGCCAGACAGGGATACAGGGATAGGCTGGCCTGCATGAGCCAGGGTTTCTGTGCAAGCCATTGGACTGGATGGATAGCTATGCAGAATGTTAAAGTTCAATGTGAAATGTGTCAAAAATTCTGCACTTCATCTCCTATTGTAAATTTATATGCTAGTAATGCCCCCAGTGCATGGAACAAAGAAGCAAAAATGCATCACAAAACAGAAATGAAACCTAGTAGATGTAGAACATGATTAAATGCAAAGAAAGCCACATCAAAGGATGCAGTATATTTTCATCTAACCTCAGTTTAGGTACTGATGGATGAATCTTCATGGATCAGCCAGGCTATAAACATCATGAAATTAAGCCCTTGAGATGTAAGTTAAAATGGTCAATTTCCCAAATTTCCTTGAGGTCAGCCACATTTCATTCCACATCAGTTGCATTACTTTAGTTTCTTAAACTTTTTTTTTTTATTTTTTAAAAAGATCAAAAATTGCCTATTTAAGATCCTTAATCAATCCTCCTGGAACTCAATGCAACCTTTTCCTGAATAGGGACTCCTATATTGAGTTTGTTACTACAAAAGCTTTAGCCTTTTATATAAACAGTGTATATTTGAGTAGCCCAATTAAGTCAGTGGAGATATGCACCTGGGATTTTGACTGCATGTGCTGGCTGTAGATTTAAAAGGAGATAAAGTCAGTCCCTGATTAACAAAACTTCTTTCACCCACAGCTTTAGAGCTGCAGACAACAACATTTAGTGCAAATCTTAGTGGCAAGGGGATAAGTTTTAGGAAGTGATGTTTTTCCTTCACTAGATAATGATATTCCAGAAGGGAAGAAAATGCACCATCATATGTTCATAACCAGCTTGTGAACCAGAGAGAAAGACAGGACGGAACTAGCACGTAAGTGTACTGCTTGCTTCAGCACCAGCATGACCAGAGGCCACGGAGGAAAGTGTGCTGTCCCTCATCTCCAGTCTGAAAAGTGACACTCAGAGCAAGCCATCCTCAGGCCCTGGAAGGTTTTATTTACCTTGCCTCACTGCAGTACACAGGTCAGTGAGCCTTGTGGCCTCCACACAAGCAAAGCTGTGTTTTCAGGCTCTCCAGCAGCTTCCTCAGCTCACACTGTATCCCTCATGGGGCTGGAAGGGTGCCTCAGTCATTCTGACAGCATCTCACACAACTGCAGAATGGGTCGGGTTGGAAGGCACCACTGGAGGTCATCTAGTCCAAGATCCCCCAGCAGGGTCCCCTCGAGAACGTCATTCAGAAATGTCTCCAGATGACTTCTGAATACCTCCACAAAAGGACTCTGCAACCTCTCTGTGCAACCTGTGCCCATGTGTATGAGAAGGGAGGACAAAGGCCTCTTGTCTGGCATAAACTACAATGCCCTCAAAGAAAGAGTCACCCTTTTTTGCTGTTGTCAAAACCATAGCCTCCTCTTCTCCAATCTCCTGGACTCTACTGAGCTCATGAGTACTCCGCATTACTGAGCTTTTTTGCGTCCACGCTTACAAGCAAGGACTTGCTTTCCAGGAGGCAAGAACCACCTCTTTTACACTTCCTTTTCACAGAGAAAGGACTGAGACCAGGTTTTGCTTCTGTTCTCTTTATACATCTGGAGAAACACGTTCAGAAAGTGATCTTTAGGGGTGTCTCTTCAAATCTTGCATTTCCACAGACATCAAGAAAAACTCAATGCAGAATGAAGGATCTCTATTCAAGCTCAGAATTTTCCAGAGCTGCTTAGAACTGCCAGTTGACTTCCACACTTAGAGACCTTCAGTCTGCTCTGTAGAGCCTAACTTGTTTTCGTCTCACTTGATTGTTCAGATTGGGGTTTGCTTTGCACTGTTGTTGTACATAAAAAATCAGGCAACTTTTGAGTTCTGCCAGATGTTACATTTTGCCCCATGGAAATATCTGCACTTTCTGAATATTTCCAGCACTTTTATCAAGGCAGACAGTTTGACCTCTACATTCTTTAGCTTCTTACAGGCATCTGGGGCTGGATCTAGGGTGCAGACAGCTTGCTCTGCAGACACAGTCCTGTTCTTGGCTTCAGGATGGGCCAATTCCTACTTCTGCTCATTTTGTCATTATATGAAGAACAGGTATTTTTCTCTGTGTCTGTTAATTATCGCTCTAGCATCTGCAGCAAAAGGACAAAGTCGAATTTAACTTTCCCTGGTGCACCCTCAACCCTCCCATCCATTACTGTGGGATCTTGTGAGGTAATTGGAGACACTAATGCTATTGCTGCCTTTAACCTGCCCCAGTGTTGTTGCCAGAGTCTGTGCAGCCACTAGTCAAGATATCAACAAACTTCCTGGGGATTCGATGGACTAACAATCTATCATGACTTCCCACAGATGCTCCAGTGCCTAAGCTATGTCCTTTTCATTCTTGGCCAGTTTCCCCTCTTTATACCATGACATGCCCAAGTGAAATACTGCCTCGTGATTGTCCAGCATCCAGACTCACTGAATTCAGTATCCAGATCCTGCCATTTCTTCAAGAGAGGTTCTTTCTGTTTCTCTCTACCTTAGAAGACCTCCTTCTCACTTTGGTGCTTCTGCTTCAGCATATTCCCACCTGCCCCTGTTTGGAGAAGGACAAAACAATCAACCTCCATTTCTCTGTCCTCATGTCTTTACACAGTTGTTCTCTCCTGCTGCACATGCTGCTGGACATGCTAGACAGACCTTCCACAAAAAGTAATAATTCTGGGGCTTCTTGTTTCTCCTATTAGCTGTTTCCTCCATTTCATGAGCATTGGAGTATCACTCATAATTGTAAAGGATATAGCTATCTTTACTGACTCTACTACCTTAAAAGGAAAAAAATACTCTGGTCATTTTTTCCCCCAAGTCAGGATCCACTAGATCAGGCCTTTCCCAGGCAGCCAGTAAAATATTTTCTTTTTCTTGAGAAAAGCAATGTCTTCAGCATTAGCCCCATCAGAATTACAGAGCAATGAGATACCTGTTTGTTTTCCTTGATAGCTGTAAAAACTTGTTCACTTTCTTACTGCGCATTCAGGGAAGAATTTTATTACAATTTCTGTATTCTATGATCTCCGACCATGCTGCTCCCTAAACCACTCGTCAGTATTGACATTTATATCTTTCTAAAAGCAGTTATGATCAGGGACAACCTTTTTGACTAAGATTTCCAGGACTTCTCTTCAGTAGTGCGTAATCAACTGAGTCATTGTAGCCTGCCAGGAAGAAATCTGCAGTGAAAATGATTCCTAGCAATCAGCCCAAAACTATTAGTTTTCCAAAGAGATAGATAAAGGAATGGAAGGCATGAGAAAACTGGGTATATCATGTTAAGAGGAGGTGATGCAGACCATACAGAATGATGCAAGACAAGTTTTATATGTATGATATCATATAAAGCTCTCCGAAGATTAGCCATAAGATAAACATACATTCGAGGTTTTGGCATATTTTACTTTCTTTATTAAAATCGACTAAATATTACCTTGACAAATTTTTGGAATCCAAGAGCCAGTAAAAGTGTTACCTCATAAGAAGCTATGATCAAGAAAACTATATATGAAACCTATACAGTCTCATTTCTGTAAAAACATTTTTTTTCCATTAGTGCCCTTAATACTTTATATGTCATCTCTTGTGCTAATCTTAGAGTGATAGGAGTTAATATAGCTTTTTATAGCTCTCAATATAACTTCAGTGTTCACACACATATTTAATATGTGGTTGCGATTGCTTTTAGAAATGAATTAGTTGGACTTTTATGTCTCTTCCATTCTTGCAGGATTCTGTTCCCTCTAAACACATACTGTTCTGATTAAATGGGTGTTAGTTCAGTAGTTTAACTTCAGATATAGAGTTTGTTCAAAGAGTATCTTTCATGTTAAACCAGGCCCATCTGGTTATATACACTTTCTTTTCCCCCTTTTCCATTATCGCTTTTTGGTCATAAAAAGACAATAACTACATGGATTCATGTTAAAATACAGAAGGGTTCTCATTTGCTCTAAGTGTGTATCATTCACAAACTTCTTCTACAGAGGAAGTTCAGACTCTTCTTCAGATTCAACCTGCTTGTTACTCATTGGGCTCAATGTGTTTCTGTCAGGGCAGAAAGGTTCTCTGCAGTTCACCTGCATGTTCTGCAGTCCCTTTAGCACATAAAGGTAAAGCAGTTCACTGACTCTGAAAAGTAAACTAAGGCTGGATTTTAAATGCTGCCAAGTGATTTAGTCCTCAATTAAATTCTTGTCCCAATTTTTGCCACTTTAGAAAATCCATTCAGAGTTACAGGTTCAGAATTTCACTCGATCTCCAAGACTGCTTTGGAAATGTTTGAGTTTGGACATTTGGGTTTCATTTCCCTATGTTGTTTTCAGTTTCAGTTAAAGATTGTATAAGCCTCTCACGGATGCATATCTTTGAAGCTACCAACAATCACTAGAATTTCTTTGGGACACTCTAGAGTTACAGCTCTGGAGTCACAATGTCTCACCTGCTTTTGTTTTTCACTTCAACACATTGTACACAATGATTAGGGTGCTGTTTAAAGGTAATATTAATGATCTATTTATACGTGTTCCAGTATGCATTATAAATAAATCTCTGATAGCAAAAAGCTTATGCAATATTCCTCCCTGTTCAATTACGGTTTAGACATATAAGCCCGTAACACTGCATAGATAATACTGTGCCCTGAATAGATTCCTGTATATAAGGTCATATGTAGCAATGTGAGTTGTAGGGCACTACAGCTGGGAAATCTAAGGCTGCATGGATAGAACAAAGGTTGTAGAAATAACTGGGAAATTCAGTCAGGTTCTGCCATCCCCCAAATTAGCCTTTAAAAATTGAAGATGGGTTTTCCACCAAAGTGATAATGAAAAATTATCTGCTGTCTACAGAATAAAAAAAAATTTCTTACCCTATACTCAGGTATAAAAGGACTCCATCTTCTCCACCTTCTTTGTTCTTTCCTTCTACTGGCCTTGCTGCCATGGTTTCAATGGAGCTTAAAACAAATAAGAAAATCTAGGAAGAGCTAGAAAGAACATGAGACAGCAAACAGAAAACACATTAAGAAGCACAAACTCTTCACTTTTGCATCAGCCAGAGATAAGAGCTTTCAGGGAATAATTACCAATGGTTTTTATCAGTTTTAATTAGCTTGTTCTTCATTAGCTTGTTGCTTGTGGACACATAGAAACAACAGTGATTGGTGGATGCAGTGTGACCCTGCCTGTGCAAGAACAAACTCCTTCCAGAGCAAAAACAATTTTTTTTTTTTTCCCCAAGGGTTTCTTTGGGGCATTTTTCAAGGAGAACTGAGCATCCTCTATGTATTGAGCAGCTTAGCTATTTTTGCCCCAGTGCAGGAGTGTTCCTGAAGGCTACAGGAGGATTCCAGCCCTTCTTATAGGCTGCCACTCTGAGAAATGGACTGCAAGCTACCACAGAAAGACAGTAAGAGCAGGAATCCATCTTGATTTACTCTATTACCTTTATGTTAGTGTATCTTTAATTCCCTCACCGTGTCAACCCATGGCAATTTTTCACCCTGTACTCTAACGAAATTTGGCTAATTATGCTATTAGGAAAAGTTTGTGCTTAGTAGATCCTACTTTGGAAAAACACGGTGGAAATAATTATTTCTTAAGGGATCTTCCCACCCTGTCTTTCCATGTTACTATCCCTGCAAAGGGTAACAGAGAATAACTATAAAGTACACCTGCACACTGCTATATCACAATCACACTCAGCTGCACACACTGCCACAACTGGAGGAGGTGACAAACCAACTACAGCACCATGGCTGGATGCCCTGTTCTCACAGGAAAATATACAGTAAAAATAATCCTACTATGCTGTAACTGCTTGGAGAGGGACCAGCAGTCAGGAGTTTTGTGTCACCTCCTCCCTTTGCACAGTATCTACCACCTTGGGAATGTCAGAGTAAAGCTACTGCTTATTGTCACTGCTATCAAAGCTTTATGCAAGCCACTGCATTTCAGGTTAAGATTTTCCAGCAGGACAGGAGTCACTGGCTCCCCTACCAACTAGAACTGATTCTGGAGACTTGAATAATCCAGTTCTGTACACAGATGCTCTCCCCGTTTTGGTAATTGACCTGGACAAAAAACCAGTTTGATATATAGAATTAATCTGTTTGGTATTAGCATGTAATAAAAGTTAAACATACCTCTTTGTCACTTCAATTCTACATTTCTTGGCCACTTACAATTCTAGAGAACATCCTCATTGATCAATTTTCTGGCATGTGTCTAAGATTTGAGAACATGTGGTCTTGCACGCCTAAATTGTTTGCTGAGGAAAACTGGTGAAGAAAAGGTAAGGCTGCTTTTATAAAAAACAGTAACTCATGCTAAGATTAGTTCAGTTGGTTAGAGCATGGTGCTAACAACAAAAAGATTTGTGAGTCCAGTCCCCATATGGGACATTTACTTGGAAGACTTGATGATCCCTGTGGGTCCATTCACTTCCAACTCGGAATCTTCTGTGAAGTAAACTCTAGTTATTAACCAGTGTCTTCAAATATCAATAGTAATATACATTGTGCTAAACTACATGTTCCCTTACACACTCTGAGTTACCACAACTGTGTGCAAATCCCACATATGCTTATTTTATCTATACTTTACTAAGAATCTCAAAACCCTGGTTCTTCCAGCTTTTTGTTCCTGGTACTGATTTGCAGACATCCAGTTTTTGTGTTTGCATCTTTTCTCTTACAGTCCCTGGCACCTCCTAGGAGGATGTAAACTGCCAGCAGCTAAGCTCTGACTTACTGTTTGTATTCTATTGTGGAGTTTTGGCAGCAGTGGTACAGAGCAGATGGCAGGCTTTTCTCCTTTCTTTAAGATGCACGGACCGACCTGGAGGTGTGGATGGCCATGAGGTAGAGGCTGAATGCAACCAGTTTAGGAGAGAGGGGCTGCACAACAACACACAAATGACCCCACTTCTGACACTTCACAAATCATTGTCACTCACCTCTGAGTCATGTTCCTCCCTGCTGCTCTGGATAAGAGAAGTGATTCTGTGATATCAGTACAGACCAGCTACAGACAAAGTCAAGTTGTGCTCAGCTCTATATAAACAAAAAATAAAGGAGAGGAAGAAAATCAGCCTTTATCTTTCCTACAAAACCAAGTTCAAGTTCAGTTGCTAAACTGCTGGTAAACTTCATTTCAGGCTTTCATATATTCATGCATCAAGAAGACAGAATTTTCTTCTAATCGGAAGTAACAGTTTCATCCGCTCCAATACTACTACTGATTCATATGGATCTGCATTAGAGAACCCGGGCCTTGCATGCATTTATTAAAGGGAAAACCTTTTCAAAATTTTCTGTCAAACCAATCTAACTGAAAAGCTTCCTTCTGCCACATAAAAATGGCGTCCAAATACTGCATCACTGTGGCTTCACAACAATATTAGCTATGATTAAAAATTAATCTCTCATAGCAAAGTTTGTGCTTTTAAAATTTTCATGAGCTTAATTAATTTCTCACATGTTTAATGAGCTTTAAATAAATGGATGACTCCTCATCTATTGGTGTTATTGCAACTGTTCAAATTACCTGGAGTACCCTGTTCTTCCTCTTTGACAAGACTGGTTTCTAAACCATCCAATCAATATTTATCCCGAGGAAAAATGTCGTACCAAAGCAAATATCAACAAGCTTCCATGTGAACAGAGAGAGAACAACTAATGTAATTTATTGTTTATGCCAATTCAGCCCTCACCCTCCCTTACGCTTTCCTCCTACCTTCCTCCCTGCAAAACGGACTTCATTTCTGCCTATGCCCAGCCTGTACAAACATCCCTCACCAGTTAATAGCAGCACACAAAGCTGGACTCTGTGAAAGGATAAACCAGGGTGCCCTTAGCTACATCACATCATTCCAGACCAGTGTGAAAGACTGACTTAGGTACATGGGGAGTTTGCTTTTTGAAGTCAGCAAATCACTGAATTGTTGGGACAGGCTGAAAATATGTCTTAATTACTGCAAGACATTCCTCCATCTCCACAGACCATTATATTGCTGGTTTAAACACAAACTGACTCAGAGCTTGTCTACACAAGGAAGCTACTTTTTAGTAAGGAAGAAAGTTAATTTACAGCTGAGTACTCTTCTTCTGTGGACACATTCCGTGTGCATGAAATAAGCTACTGCTCATTCAAGCTTTAAGTGAATATTTGCTCGGGATTCAACCCCTGAACACTATCCAATTCAATGTAGATCAGACCTGTGAGACCTAGTGAAGACTAACCAGATGAACATACTGAAATATGCAGTTTTTAAAAAGTGATGAAAAAAGCTAGAAGAAAACCATAGCTTTCCTTCAACGTTATGTTTATTACCCATAGTAATCCATTCTTGATATGCCTCTGCAGCTTGCCAAACAGTTGGCAGGATAACTGCTTGAAAGGTAACTCCTAAGCAGCCTAGGCAAAGGCTCTTGATGTATCACAAACACACAGGCACGCAAGAGCTGCATTCTGCTGTTAGTCAGGCAGCTGTTAACAGAACTGTTACATTTTCAAAAGGAAAACGAAGCCTTCCGGGTGCCTCATTTCCATTTCCATGCTGTGCTGCAAAATCCATTGGCCTTCTACCATCCCTTTCTTAAAACTTACATCAGGATTTCTTGGTCAACTAAACTCTTCTTACTGGTCTGGCTCTTGTATTTTCAGCTTAACTGTTCTACCCATCAGCTCTTCTCTTTTCTGTTCAGTTTGATGTCCCATCCTTTCTGACTTAACACTGACAAAGGCAGGCAGTTAAACCTTCCTGAAACATTACAGAATAAGACCAGGACTCGGTGGGAAGTGGGTAATTTCAAGACACGGCAGTATCGTCTGAAAATATCCCTTTTCCAGTTGTATCAGTTACAGAGAAGTTTTCATTCTTACCCAGAGCAACTCATACAATACTAAGACATGGAAACATTAAATTAGCATGAATTTTGACTTCACTTTTTTGATTATTGCATATGCATCACAAGTGAAGTCTAGTTCCAATCCTAGCTAAGCTGCTGAGAAAATAGACAAAAACCAAGTTACAGGAATCTTATTTTCATATATATATGGGCCTTAATTATTGCTTTTTAAAATATAGGTGTGAAATCATGAGGACAATGGTCTGACAGCTTCAAAGTATGTAGACTCAGATTTCATGAACACTTTGCACATGGGGCTGCCTGAGTGATCTGTAAGTAATGAAAGATAAAGCTTGAGCTCTCTTGCCAACACTAGACTGTGACTAGCACAAATTCTTAGAGTCACTCACGGAGCCTGTGTGATTCTGGGATTTGCATGTACATTTAGATGCAAAAAGACAGAAGAAGCTGTCTGATATAAATTACAACGAACATAATCTGATTTCTTCTGCCAGGAAAGCCATGGTACAGGTGAGCCCTAGGAATAGTGCAGATCCCTTAACAGTATGTAAAAGAAGATAGGTTTAGGTCTATCCTTTACAAAGACCCTCAGTCCCCTACACCCTTACTCCTGCCAAAGAAAAAAAAAAGAAAACAAAACGAAAACCAACACTTTGCCCAGGCTAAACAAGGGAAATTAAAAAATAATATGAAAAGAAAGTTCCAAATAACTCACAGGAAGAAATGAAAGGATATTATGTCCCTTCTTCTGAATGTGCACATGCACTTTTAAGCATTGGGCAAGGCCACTGTTTTTGAAAAGCAGAGGAGGTGCAGTTGGAGTTTGGAACTGTAGGTCTTTTTCCCCTTCTCGCAAGGATTTCATGTGCTGATGCATTTCAGAACTCAGAGGGTAGCAAAGGCTCCACCATAGCAGACAAAGCTGAAAATGCTGCTGTTCTTGGGTGAGATTTTTTGGTTATTTTTAACACCCTTTTTAGTTGTTATTCTGACAGTGACTGAGCAGAAACATGTTTAATGCTTCCTAGAATTGGCGAAGACATGCAAAGCAAATTAATTTTTTCTGTTTGGTGTATGTATGGAACAAAAAATGTTACACTGTTAAATGCAAAACATTACTGTCACCAAAGGTTTGGGCACCACATAGTTCAAGATGGCCCTATGACCTAGAACTGGACAGAACTCCTCTTACAAAGTGTGTATGGCTACTAGTGAAACAAAAACACAGCTTTCTGTCAGTGAAGAATCATCCTCACAGACAACCTTTGTAATCAGTATTACCCATATCCCAGCCAGAAGTCAATATCCTTCTTTATATGCGGGAATCACAGAAAAAAGCTTCACAGAATAACAGAGTAAGTAGAGTTGGAAGAGACCCTCAAGGATCATTGCAACTCCTGGCCCTGCACAGGATCATCCCTGAGAGCATTGTCCAGACATTTTTTAAGCTCTGTCAGGCTGGTGTGGTGGCCACTTCCCTGGGGAGGCTGTTCCAGTGCCCAACCACCCTGTGGCTGAACAACCTTTTCCTGATATCCAACCTAAACCTCCCCAGACACAACTTCAGGCCATTCCCTCAGGTCCTGTCACTGGGCACCAGAGAGGAGAGATCAGTGCCTGCCCCTCCTCTTCCCCTCATGACGAAGTTTTATCAGTTTCTTCCTTCAGGCATGTTCAGGTGAGGCAAGTTGCACTGGTACCAAAACATCTCCACAAAACCCTTCCCTTCTTTTCTTTTAGGAAGTGGATTTTGCCCTACATTCTGCAAAGTTCCAAGTGACTCCAAGGGGGACACAGATGTAAAGGCAGCTTGTGTACTTTACTGTAACTCTTCTTAGCATGTTAGAGGCCAATTCAGAGAACTGCTTCGGTAGCAAGTCAAGAATGCCAAAAATCACTCATGAATAGAGAACCTCTACATTTTTTATTAAATAGGATCACAGGATGCAGTTCAGCAGCCAAATCCAGACTTCTTGCATCCGTTTGCATTCATATATTTGTTATTAATATCAGGCCTGGAAAAATGTATATACTTCACCTGTCTTTTAATGCCACTGACATCAGCACGTAAGACAATTCTCCTACCCAACACCCACGTCCTGCACTTGAACTATATCAAGCACCATATTTAAGATTCATATGTCATATAATGAGATAATGTAAAGGCAGGAACAATGTGTATCTTCTCTACCACAACAACTGAATAGAAAAAGGAAGAGCATACATTAAACCTACAAATTGTGTTTCTGTGGCATGGGCACTCTACCTTCATTTCATCTATCCAGTATTTCCTTTAGGAATACCTGAACTAATACAATTCCTGGTAAGGTATGATGAGCTGTGATGACTTCACACCAGTATCAAGATGACTGAAATCAGGGGAACAAAGAGAAGGCTTGAGACTGCTTGATAAGGTCTGTATTGCATTGCAGGTTTTGGGATAAATTAAAAGAGCAGAAGTTCAGCCACATGATTCAGAATTTTATTCAGTTCAACATTAAAATGTCCAATTTATATTTTTTAATGGCAATCAGAAGAAAGAAAATTACCAGGCATATCCCACACATTTCCAACTCCTAGATAGCTGCAATAATTGTCTTTAGACTTCTCAACCTGCTGGGATTGTAAAGCTAGGTCTCAGACCCAGGCAGAGGCTTTCAGTTATTGGTAACAGGTAACCATATAAAAAAATAAGAGAACAGCATTTCTTTTATACAGAAAGAATTGTTACTTACATAGTGCCCAGAGCATGCTACAGGCTCCGAAGGGAAAGTTAAATAACAAACACATGATGTAAAGCAATAATCCTGCTCTTGATGTAATAAAAATGAATGTGCTTGCTTCCCTAGGCACAGGGCTGGTCTCCACATTCGTTTTGCTACTGAACTAGCCATGTGTTTTTAAATTGCTATGCTGCAGAGGTTTGTTTTGTTTTCTTTTCTTTCAGTATTAAACCTCTCAATTCCTCAGCCATAGAACAGGAAGAGATTATTGAGTTCAGCACAGCTCTTGAAGTCAAAAAGACTTACTTCTCCAATAGGAGGGCTTTTGTTCAGAGCACAAGGCTGTTTAGACAGTGTAGATCCGTAAGCTGTAAGGAACAGTTAGTGCCAGAGAAATTAGCTTGTTCATTCTGCTCATCAGTGTATGTTACCATTTTGGCATGAAAAAAGAAAAGCTGTACAGTATTAATAGAACAATTATTTAAAAGGAAAGACATATCCACAACCAAGCTTCTGCAGTTCACTGTTATTTCAGACCTGTACAGTGCCAATGACTGTGCTGACAAACCCCAAACAGTAGCTGGGCATGACCAAAAGACCTTCTTTGAATGCTCTGCTCTCACAATCAAATGCAAGTGCATGTGTGCTTGCAGGCTCTCTATCTGCAACATCTGTGTGTACATTGTGGGACAGTCTGAGCATTTAAAGCAAATTTAAAGGGAGCTCAGCTGAGAAAAGTACCCGGATTTCTTGTACGTACAGAGAAATGTTCACCACTTAGTTTAATCATATGTTGGACATCCATTTGAAAACAAAGAAACAGAGAACTCCATTTTTCTGAGAGAGGAAATCTTATGTTACAACAATTGACTTCCACTTATCTTCTTTTTGATTGCACATTTGTCATGATATTTTGCTTTATTATTTTACCTCCATCCTGATGCAAAAGCATTTATTATCATTTCATTTATTACATGTGATAGTTGCCACAACACATTTTATTGTTTGTACTATAGTAATGCATAGGACTTACAGCTAGTATATGAAGACAGTTATTGCAGCATGTAAGAATTTTTTACATACCTGAAGCACTGTATTTGCAGACTGTGAACTTTTATAAAAAATTAAGTCCTTTTAGTTCCATACCCAGCCTCATGTATTTCATTAAATCATTTCAGAAATCTGTTTATAAAATCCCAGTTACGTGACTAAAGTTTTAATTTCAGCCTGGAGAGGCTAATGGGGATATTCCTGCTAACAGGGAAAAAAATCTGACCAAAAAAATCCCACATTTGAGATAAGAATGTGTCATTATAGTTCCTAATGCTAAATTCCTAATTCTCCAAGGGAAGCTGAAAATAAACACTTAAAGATCCTAACTGCTGTGTTTACCGCACAGCACTTCTATATGAGGTATAATTGGAGTTCTTATAGTTGTAGGCCAGCTAATGAATATTCCATTAAACAGGACTTCAATTACACTTGCAAGGAAATTGAATTGGAAATCTGTGCTGTTTTTAAAGACAATGCAGTTTACAATAAAATTCCAGCTCAACTGGCTTAGTTTCCAAGCTGACGAGACATGTCCAGTCTTGTCAGAAACATCACAGGGGCATGAGCTTTCTACCATCTGGTATAAAATATCCTTCTCAAGAACGGCTCTCTAACAGTTTAAGCTGTCCAAATTAGAAATGTAAAAACATCTTGAAATACGGTAGGACAGGAATCATGTTTGAAAGTGCTGTGTGTCTACCTGCTTTTCAACACAATCACTGTGAGATGGTTTGGGGGATGCACTCGCCTGAAGCACAATATTTCCACTGCTGCAGTCTGGGATTTCTAGCTACAAGTCTGAGTCACCACTGAAGTGACACAAGGAGGGACAAAGAGTAAGGGCAGATGAAAAGGAAGAATGGAAAGGAAGCACAGAAAATACAAATACTCACAAGCACAGACCCAGAAGACAATCCATGACAGGCAGGGCCTTTTGAAAGAGACTGCAATACTAGCTCTGGAATGCTACCCTTCAAAAGATGGTTTTATCTACACAAATTTTAGCTTGTAATTCTGTCCTCCCAAGCATGCTGTCACTTCTCTTAAAGTATAAAAACTGCTTCTTCACTGGTATGCATGCAAATCCACAGCTACTACAAAATTCAGGAGACAATTAAATTGTGTGAATAATTGTAAATCAGATAATCTCATTATCCAACTAGGGACAAAAAAATTACTGCTTTAGTAAACTTTGTATTCATGGGGAAGTCAGAAGATTCACTTTTACATTTAATGGGCCCCAGACAGTTCAGTTCTTAGTAAACAGCAATTGTGCAGCTTCCCTTAAATATCCCTGAAGTGAAAGAAAACAAATGCAGGTGGAAAATCTACATCAACAGCTGTGGGCAATGCAAGGGGAGGGGGAGGGGAAAATAACATCAAAGACTGTAAAGCTGGTAGATGGTTACTTTCCTACCACCTCCCTTCACTTCCTATAGCAAATCAAAATACTTCTCCTCATTGTATTTGTGCCTTTTTGCAGCATAAGGGTGACCGGTAAACATCTTCATCAGCAACCTGGTAACAACAGAGTACAGAGAGGGAGAGAGAGAGAGAGAAGCCAATCAATGCTTTAGAAGTGGAGAGAAGAAAGTCTGTAAGGGGACAATGGGTGGGATTCCAGCAAAAAACACACAAAAAACCCCCCCACAAAATGGGGGAAAACATCATAACCGTCTATAGCAAATCGCAAAGCTGCTTCTAAGAGTGAGGAGACGTTCCACCTCTTTATTGCTTAATTCTACATTGCTGCCCAATATCATGGTTTCTGGGAGTGTATGCTTAAATAGCTAAATAGGAGCAATCTGTACCTCATGAAAGAACAAAAATATTCGTTCATTTCTTTTGTAAGTGTTTAATGACAAACTGTACTTACATTTCCTTTATGGAGTGGTATACAAAAACCGTGAACGTGTATTATGTTACAAATGCTTGCAGCATTAAATTTCCTTCAATTTGGTATCTTCTAGACCAAAGGAGGATTGTTGTGTTGTGCTTTGAGAGCTTATCCTTCTGTTAAGACAGTTAAAAAGAAAAAAGTAATTACAGTGTCAGAAATATCTACAAACACTCCTGAAACTGAGCTAGAAGTCCCCATGGGTAATCCGAATCTTCAGTTCTCAGGCCACTTAGGGTCACCTTTACCATTCTTTACAGCATTGTCCTTGAAACACAGGTAGGAACAGCCATGTTATAACTACATACAGTAAAAAAGAACGAACTCCTCACCTGATTTTCCTGGCTAATGACCATAGGGTAAATTTATGGAATTAATACAAAAGGCCAAATTGAGACTGGGTAAATTTTACCTAGAGGAAGCATGTATCTAAGCCTTCTCAAGCACACAATTCAGCCCAGCTGCAGGATTCATATGTCTGGTCTCAGTAAACACATTACAATGTACTTATTTTAGCTCTTAAAAATTGCTGTGCATGCCTCACTACTGTGGTTTTAACACTGTAGAGATATCCAGCTCTTAGAGAGTGAGCAAACATTTCAGTTCGCTGCTAGAAAAGACCTCAGAAAAGTATTCTTTTTACTGTTTTCTCTATCTTTTACTGCAAGCTCAGAAAAGAATGGTTTGCTGTTGGTCTGGAGGTTTTGTAAGTCTCTTTTGAGCACTTATGGTTGATCCAAGATCAAAATTCTCAGTAGAAGTAATCCTTTCATGCTAAAATCCATACAGTATTGCTGCAAGCTTTGTGCCCAACAGAAGACTCATTCAGGCAGCGTTACCACTGGGACTACTGAAAATTACTTTGCAAGGTAACTGTGGTGCAGGACGGGTTTGCGCTACGACTTTGCTAGCAGCGTTTAAAGGAAATGCAGAAGTACGGTTTGCAGGCTCGGAGGCGCTGTGCAGGAATGGAAAGCGAGCGGCGCAGGCGGCGCACGCCCTGCGGCAGTGACCGGCAGTAACCCCGCTCCCAGCCACCCTCGGCGAGCAGCGAAAACACGCGCTCCCCTTGCCAGCGTTTGCGATGAGCAAGCTCCGGGGTATCCACAGTGCGAGTCCTGCGAACAAATAACCTTTCGGCTGCAAAATAGGTGGTGGTCGTGGGAGCCGAACTGACGAATATAAGACGCACGGGCTCCTGCTGCACGGGAGAGTCCGCGCCCCTGCTAAGTGACACTGCCATCTGCGTGGCTTCCCGGGGGAAAGGCTGAGGGCCTGGGGGGCACTGGGGTAGCAGATGGGCTCGGGGTGTGTGGCCGGAGGAGCAGGCTGGGGGAGCGCGGCAGCGCCGGGGACTCGGGCAGCCTGACCGGCAGTATCCCCGCAGGGCGCGCAGCCGCCAAGTAGGTGAAAAGTAAC